>JAAAKL020000628.1:0-38999 GCA_010016065.2 Carybdea cf. marsupialis auct. non (Linnaeus, 1758)
AATGATAGGCAAAACGGTGTGGCCGCCTATTCCGCTTACACACTCACAGACACACACAGACACAGACACAGACACAGACAGACAGACACACACACACACACAGACACACATACACACACACACACACACACACACATCTTCGCTTATTATATTAGATGAATTTT
The DNA here is from genome assembly GCA_010016065.2 of Carybdea cf. marsupialis auct. non (Linnaeus, 1758). Taxonomy (NCBI): domain Eukaryota; kingdom Metazoa; phylum Cnidaria; class Cubozoa; order Carybdeida; family Carybdeidae; genus Carybdea; species Carybdea cf. marsupialis auct. non (Linnaeus, 1758). Next base: position 165 of record JAAAKL020000628.1, read on the forward strand.
GGGAAGTCAACCAAAGTAAGGGAGTAATTCTTGAGGAAGAATCACCAGATATCATGATCCCTAAAACTGATGAATCCAACCGTCGTCACAGCTGGAGAATAATGGAGAAATCGACTGTTACCTATCGGAAAGCGACAGGTCAAGTTTCTAGGACATGACATCACAAATGACCAATTCAAGAAATCATCCGTGTCTAGCATAATCTGCGGCAGCGTTCTCTGGGGAAGCTAAGTTTGAAGTTAGGGCTAAACCAAATGAAGGCATGAATAGGTCGTACGTCCCAAAAAAATTTTATGCTTGGTATACAAGAAGTTTGGTTGCCGATTGATATGGCGCCAAAAAAAGAGGGCAAATGCTTTCTCTGTAGTAGGCCCCCTACAGTGTAAAAATTATTTGCAGTATCAAAGAAAGATTGAGTGGTACTGGAGAGCTTCAAGCAGTGCAAAATAATTTACATATACAAGAGGTAGGAGGGGTCAAAATGCAATAATACCAAGGGATAATGTTTTTGGGAGTTTTCAGAATTGTCTTTTGGTGAAGCAATACTTTTGTAGAAGTAGGTATATTGAAAAATCACTGGATAATGAAGATGGTACTACCGAAAATAAGAAAGGGCCAGGCCTACATCTTTTTTGCTAAAACCAACTTAGGAATAGTCACATATGATTTTACTACTTGCGAAGTAACTAAAGCTATTAAGTCAATGAAACAGGGCAAGAAATATTGCAGTGATCTTAAGAAAAATAGAGGCACTACAACAAGGCGGGGAAATGGTCGTTCATATTTGCTAGGAAGTATTCAACAATCCTTTCAAGCATGGGCGAGGTAATCACACTATCCTTACACCAAAGGAAATTCGAACAAATAGACGAATTTTAGAGACATCACACTGCACATCGCAATCTGTTGCTCCAAAAATACAATCGAACAAACTTGAATAGAATCTACAGAAGCAATGAGGTAAATGCTGAGACCTTTTTCAGCGGGGTGTAGAAGAGACTTGAACTGTACAGGGCAGAATGAATAAAATCAGCAGCATTAAAATCTATAGTGAAATTGCCTGTGATGGACAGTACCACAGTACCAGTGCAAAGCATGGCACACCCTTATATAATCAAAAAGCTACCCTGACAGAATAATTAACTTACAGCCCAGATTGATCAATATTCTCACGTAGATAAGAACACGTTTGGTTAAGAAAGGATGATTTTGTTGTTAAAGACTGTACGATTTATCTACTAGCAGATGGGGCAATACAGGAGTGGAAGACAAAGAGCTAGAGTTTTTCTATACGTGAAGAAACTAACAAGATTAAGATTAAGGGCTCATGACTTTGGAAGTGGATAGAGAATGATGCCGCTTGTTTTGGTCGAGAGGTACGACTCAGTAAGAATGTAAAGATGTTAAGAGCAAATGTTTTGTAAGAGGACATAATGTAAATAGATAAATAATGTATAAAGGTTTTTTAGTAGTCTATATCCTCAAATGGATAGGCAGTACATATTTAAACAAGTGGTCTATTGGATCATAAACCGGACTCTTTCTACTCTGTGCCTAGTTAGGTCCAATTTCCATCTCAACATCATCCTGATATGCTGGATGGCTACTTACATTGATTGAAAAATTTCCTTTCCTGTTTTGGCTTTTAACTCAATTGCTAAATGTCCTTCAGCAGGACCGTGTAAGTATTTCTTTTCCTCACAATAAGGGGTGTGACGTGGCAATCTCATTCACCACTGCCATAGAATATACTTATTGGCCATCGCTTGGCGACGCTTACATTGGAAAGGAGGTAAGAGCATCAACTTTGATGATGCCTGAAGCAAAGAGAGTAGTACTTTAGGAAAATGGAATGAGACGACTGCCAATCCTTCACGTAAGCCTCAGAAAAATCATGAGGAAAGTTGTCGGCATGGCAACGTAGGACATGGTTGTGGATACCAACCACAGACACCCACTGGATTTGCAAAAAGCACTGGATAGAGCATTTTCCTTCTCAAAGGGAGGTCAGTCATTTTAGTCTCCAGCAAATAAACTTATTAACAATATTACGTAACAATGCGGACCTTTTAATTCCTGTGGGCTAGCATTTGCGACCATCCTTTTTCGCAGTTGGAAACAATGGGAACCTTGATCCAGTCTTTTTAGAAGATCAGTGCACACACCCGGTAGAAATTTTTAAAAAATCCATAGGAGAAATTACCGTTTACGCTAAAAAACTTGTAACCCCAACCCCCCGTTACAACTAAATTTCATGGTTACTGATGTTTACAAGAAACAGGTGATGTGTTGCGTTTTCTCTTTACACTTTAGAATGCATTGTGCAGAAGGAAATTATCTGTTATGTCTCGATATTTGCACTAACGCTACAAAAACTGCTGTGTATTTGTTTCCTTAAAGAAAATTATCTATAACAGAGCGCAGTTGTTTAAATAAAGGAAACGACTGCTGGCGATAACCCTTTTTAGCTCTTACTACTGTTAACACTGGCTAGAAATAGATCTACTCTTGATTTAACATATGTGATGCATACGGTGACTGAGAAGGTGAATTCGTCAACTTTTCTCGTATCTTCCAATTAGGTCATTGCTTGGTAGAATGTATTACGTAGTCTTGCACTTGATAAACCAGGTCCAGAACTGTATAGAGCTTGATTGGTCCCCAGTCACTTGTAAAATGAAGCTTTGGGTTAGACTTCTTCTCAAGGCTTTTGAATGCACTGATGCACAATTATTGTAGGTCTTTCTGCTTCCACCGCTTCCAGATTTTGCTACCCTCAAACCAAATGGTCCATTTGCTTTACTTTCTCCGCCTCCCCGCCCTCCACATTCAAGAGTTTAGGGCAAGCTTTAGGGCTGAATTACGTTTACGAAAAAATAAAGTCAGGGGTGTGTGAAAATAGCTGCTAGCTCACCCTGAAGAAAACCTATAATGTAACGGCGATAGTAGCGAAGAAACGTACCTAAGATAACAGTTTTGCTAAAAAGTTCGCTCTGTCTACTCGAGCTTGTTATGTTTGGCAACACTTAAAGTTTTCGCAGCCAGTAGACGACAACGAAATTAGGGAAGGAAGACTGGGCCTGGTGGTCACAATTATACTCTAAATGGGTGATTCCGCACATGCTCGTCGTCATCATTTTTCTGATTTTCGTGCCAAGTAGTCAACGTACCAAACGTCTTAAATTTTCGTGTCTAAAGTGTTTGTATTTTGGCAATTGTGGCAGACGAAAATGGAGTATCAACTTGACAAATATGACTTTGTGAATCCACTGAAGTGAATCCAATGAAGTTTATCAAATTTTTTAAGGGCTTTACTAGCTTGCATTATTCAATTTACTGCGAAGAAAAATTTACACCATAGAGCAGGCAAAATCCCCCGTCTGTCTAAAAACGTGCATTGTGAGCCAACAGCAAACAATAAGTTTGACTTTTTACGACTTTTTGCAAATTTTTACGCAGAATTATTAAGAATAGTTTTGAGGCTTGTTTCTCGGACTCGTGATGAATCTCAGCTGAAAGATGCAATTATAAAAAAAGTACTTCTTTGTCTGAAGCGCTTTGAGAAAGCTCAAATTTTATTACGGTTCATCAACTTGGGCCCAGTCTTTTCTCCCTAATCTTGTCGTCGTCTAAAGGTTCGTCATATGTTGCGAAAACTCCCTAGTGGCTGAAAGGATGTTGCAACAAAGTGTACATTGGCCAATTGATGTGTGAGTACACTGCTCTATTTACTATCTGTATTGGGTATTACATGACTTGAAGGCGTTTTGAGAATATTCCCAGTTTAATATCTTTCCTATCTACAAGATCTTAAGAGTATCAGCTTCCTTATCTTTCCTTTAATATGCGTAAGTATGTATTAGCTAGTAGAATTTTGATATTAAACTCTTGCGTGTCTGCTATATTAAAAGTGTCTTATAATCTATATCCTTCATTAATAGACTAGCAGCAAATTGTAGATACAAAGGAATGTCAAGGAGGTATGTGATACAATACGTCTTGACCGAGATTTATCTTGTTTTTACGTTTTGCCCTTTCCGCAGGACCATTGCCTTGCATGGACTTACAAACCCAACAGTCGCGGTACAACAAGAGCTTAGCATTAATCTCAAGAGCGTCTTTTGTTACGCTATCGACAGAGCGTTTATACCATCATAGCTGGAGATTTGGGTTGTTTCCTTTCAGCCTCTACTGTGTCCTACTACGGTAAATGTTCCTTGAAAATCACCTGAGTAATCAGTCTGGGTGCACATGATGCAGACATAGGAGTATAGGTCCATTTAAATTTAGGGAAGGGGGACTTTCCGGCCCGAATATTCATCTACAATGTTCGGAGAAAATTGACTTTCAAGGGATGTTACAGGTCAATAGTTCCTCAGTAAAATTATTAAATACCGGTATTATGGGTATTAATTACGGAATACAAACCCGTATATGATCATCGATTTTGCTCACATTTCAGATTTCCAGAAATTGAGTGGGCACAGTGCCGTCATTTCCCTCCCGTTCCATGTACCTGTGAACGTAGCGACGACTCCTCTTGTATTTTTGTCTGTATGCATGCAACAAAGCATTTACCTTTATATCGGAAACGCAGGAAAGAGCTCAGTATAACGAAAATAGTGAATATCCAAGTAATATGAAACCGTACGATGAAAATATGCTTTGAAGGTTCGACCTGGTGGTGGCCGTGTTGTTTCAGAGATTGCTTTGAAAACTACTGACTCGCCTTCAATACCAGCGTTTGCAAGCTCCAACAATGCTTGGCGAATACAGGAAGGTTGATCTGATTTTTTAAATCGAAATGATCTGTTCCAGGGAAAATTAAAACCAGATGTGGATACATCAAGAATGGAAGATAGAACATCAAAAAGGCAGTAGAGAAGCGTTTCGGCGCTGTTGTTCCTCGCTTAGTTCATGCAAGTAAGAAAGCGTTCTCATCTAACCACAAAGATCGCGTGCCTTCCACAAATTGCAGCATCGTTTTCTACTCATTTTCTTGCCAGTTTTAGGCTGGCTATGTCGGACGCACGACTTTGAGGTTAATTGATAGAATCAAGCAGCACATTGCGTCTTGTATTCGCTAAGCATCTGCTCCTACAAGGAAACAACCACCTCGGGTTTCTAAAACCAAAAGCACTGTTAAGCAACGTAACTCTGTCATAGGGCAGCACTTGCTTGAAGACTCATACTGTGCAAAAATGTGTACGGATGACCGCCTCGGCGTAATAGGTAATGGTAGGTGTACTTTTCACCCGGCCGTTCTCGAATCCGTCCACATCAAAGCAAGAAAACCGTTGCTTTGCAGACACAAAGAATCTGTCTTTTCATTGGGCTTCTCGGTTAACCATTCAGTTCCAATGATCACTGATTGTTCAAAACAACACCAATCTAGCAGTCGGACTTCTGACTGGCTACTTTCAAAACACAGTTGGGTATAAATTTCATAGGTTTCTTCTCAATTCCTATTCTGACGATTCTGTACTCTGAGGAGTATCAGACGATCAAAAGCTTTTCAGTTCTAAAACGTTTTTGTTATTTCGTGCAGTTTTATGTAGTTTTATACCATTTATATATATATATATATATATATATATATATAACCTGAAGAAGATAAAATCAAAACAGCATTTAAAATGTGGAGTTTATTTTTAGAGATGTAACATATTTATATGCATGGCTGAATACAATGTAGTAAAAAGCCATTGTCTATAGGGAGAGAATATCCGTGAAACAGACCAAACAGACACTTGCCCACTTTGTTTTGGAGCACGTGATTTAAATCAACAGTGTATGTTACCATTCTTTTGTTGCGCAGAGCAATCCATGGTACCAGAAGTAACCCCATTAAATGCCAATGAATATAGAGTAAGGACGGGGTATAAGATGTGTATCACCTGGAATAGCGTGACTTGACAGAGGAGACGTATGTAAGAACGACAAAAAGGGTATTAAGCAAGCTGAACAAGTTTACAACTACCACTTGCGTACACAACTGCTAAAAATATGAAGGAAGACATTACTGCAAGTATTAAACTTTCCAGATAAATTCTCAACGCAAAATTGCTATTACTATCGTTTTACAATTAACAAGACAATTTCGTGCGCAAGAAGTGTCAAGATGAATTAAGCGTGCATTGAATAAATGTGTCCAGATTTTATCACCTACCAATGGAAGGCACGTTTATGTCGAATACAACCAACGCTTAACTTACTTGTTCTCTCCATAATTCATTAGATTTAACTTGTGGAGTATTATGGTAGAATATAACGCCACTTCCAAAGTCCGCTTATCGTGTCCCATTATCAGCTTTCCCCATATATTAACTTACAACGGTACTTCATATAAAGACAATTAAAGGGTTATCTTCTACCAGTAGAGATAATTAGTATAGCTTAGCCGAGTGGGATACATTAGCGGGTTAAACCCTGGATGGAAGCAATTACTCAAACAGCTTTTGATAGCTTCGTACCTGCAATTTGAATTTAAAAATTTAAATTAGCTTGTCAACAAAAGAAATGCTTGAGATGCATTTGTAAACTGTGTATTTCTCATTAATATTCCATAATTTATGCTTAATTAGACATGGAAAATGCAAGCTACGATATTACAATTTTACGATCGTTTACGATACTTTGACTTCTGACGCCTGTCTTTTCTATCTTTTTCACTGGGCACACCAACTTAGTCGGTAATAAGTGAATAAATTTTTACAAATGACTAATATTTATACCTACCAACTTTTAACCGACTAATATTGCCTTGCCTGCCTTGCAGGTGATGGTATAAATCGTGTATCCACTTTGCGTGCAACTCCTTGATACGAGTCAAGTTCAAACATGCTTTCAGTATTGATTAAAGCTACCATTATGAAAAGAAAGTGGGTCATTTTCTACTCCATTAAATTTTTTACTTGTTTTAAATTTTCCCTTTAGTTTTTGAAAATATAAGTGATGAAGATTTCGCAAACTAATAGAGTAAATGTCATTATTGAAATGTACAGAAATATATAATATCCAACAAGTGAGTGAAGCTTGAGTGAAGCAATATTGAGCACAACCAATATCAAAATAGAGAAAACGGAGACAGAGAATGTGACCAACAACAACGTTTTCTATTCATGATCGATGAGACACCATTAGCACGTAACACTAATAGGCATAAACGCTGAGGCATTGTTGTTAGTAGCCCTTTTGGGTTCCGAAACTTTCTAAAAGTCATCAGTAATTTAAAGGAAAGTGTAAATTTGTAATGCATCCCATTTAGATACTCCTGATATACAATCGCTTAATTAAAACTGAGCATGCGCAGTCTTATGATGGTATTGACACACATTGTTCGTGTTGCTCTGAAATATGATTTATGGAAAAAAGTAAAGCTTCATGCATTTTTGAGTCTAATTTTAAAATTATGCTAGCCTTATTCTATCTGATCGGATCAGAGCATTGAAAACTCTGATTGAAAATGAAGTATTTGTTTATATTTACCCTTAAAGGTTATTTACTCTATCTACTGTCGAAAGTTATTTACTCTATTTACTCTCGAAGTTTATTTACTCTATTTACTCTCGAAGGTTATTTACTCTATTTACTCTCGAAGGTTATTTACTTTGTTCAATGCCTGTTTCTGAATCAGGCACAAGATCTGGGAAGGGGCGGAGGGCATTCACCCTCGTTTGAAATCGTCAACGTCAGTCTGCCCCCCAGCTGAGAATAAAAGCTCAAGCAATTGTTCAGAATCTTCAGCCCGTATGTTCCACGACACGTTGTTTCCATAGGAATGACCAAAAAAGAACGCTTGGTTGCCGTGTTTACGGAAGCGTCAAAATGTGTGAAGTTTCTTTCGTAACATTTTTTATCATTTCCACGTTTGTTATATGAGTCCACACGTCATACTATTGAGGACTGTGCCCGCTGATAGGTGCGTAAACTCGTTGTGGTTTTTATTTTAAACATTTTTAAGCTGAACGACTTGTGATACCTAAGATAACTACGAGTGCATGTAAATTATTTTTGCTTGAAACGTGAGTTTACACCAATATTTCGGAAAAGTATATCCTGCTGAGAAGAGACCACATTCGTCCTTGTCGTCGTCACAACAACTAGATTCCACTGGAGAGTCATCTTCGCCTCACATAAGAAAAGACTTGTAGTATTTGGAGTACTTACTTGTCCCTGGTTTCCTTGCAAAGGGATAAGCCAATTCAAGCAACACTAGATGCATGCCCGAGAACTCTGTTTGGAAAAGCAGAACGATGCTTCAACGCAAAATGGTTTCAAAGCCGCGAATGGCTAGAGTACATCGAAGAGACAGACGCATGCCTCTGCTTTGCTTGTAGCGTAGTGGACCGTGGGCCGTGGGCCGATTTACAACAACTGGATTTCGAAATTGGAAGTCAGCTTTAGACACAGGAACAATGCCTAAGGGCTTTGAAAAGAATGCTCGTAACTCTGTCCATATTGAGGCCAGGAAGCTATGGATTGGGCTTAGGAATATGGAGTGTACAAATTCTTCTGTCGACTCTTTGGTCGTAGCAAGAGTACCAAAGCAAAAACTTTTGTTAGAGGCGAGTTTTAATGTTGTACGATGTCTGGCCGTAAAGGTTTGCCCTTTCGTGGAGATATTGGGAGTACCAACTCCACACATTTTGGTTGTGATCTATATCTTAACACTTTTAGCAATTTGCTATTTAAGGTGAAACAAGAACTCAAAGAAATAGCATCGAAACTGCCCTTCAATGTAAAATATACCTCTCCAGCTACACCAAGTGAGGTCATTATAGTCCTCCAAAATATCTTAATAGCAGCATTTTCTAAATCTGTGAAAGAGGCAGGAATCTTGATAATGCTTGAGGTATAATCGATCTAAAACAAGAACCAGTCTTGATCGGCAAAGAAACACTTTTGTACAAATTTTGTATTTTGTACAAATAAACCTATGTTGCGGCTATTCAAGCCAGCCTTCTTCGGACCTAGTCTACAGAGCATTTCTTTGGATATCTTGAAATCAGCAGACCTATTGACAGGTTTAACTCGAATAGGCCTACTGATAATAATTGCTGTGGTTCACCGTTTCAACGCTTGTCTCTTTGAACTCCATTAAGTGTTTGTAAGAAGATTAAAGATACTGTTTAGATTTTATATCAAATTGTGTTTTTATATTGGAAATGAAACATCACGAAGAGGTTTAGGAACCATAGGATGACATGGTTGTGTTTTGAATGAAAACCAATCTCCTCAAAGACGCTTTTGCCGTGCTTAGTCAAGAAGCTCGAGATAATGAGTTAATTAGCTAAATATGGACACAAAGTCCTCTAACCATAAACGTGCGATGGAAATCGAATTGTCCATTTCACAGGCATCTATGTATAGAGAGGAATCGGATAGTCTAGTCTGCCTGCAAAAGTTGTAAAGTGAACGGGGGGTGGCACTGGTACACATAGCTGTCTTACAGTTGAAGAGCATATTTCCAAGCTTTATCAAGTAAATAAGGTCTGATCTCACCTGTACTTTTTGGAATTAATGAAGTTATTTATTTGGACGATTACGCACTGTATTACAACAGTGATCTTTGACTCAGCTTATAAAATCAATAAAAGAAAGACGCGGAACAAGTTGACGATTGAGTATTAGTAAGTCTTTTCTGATTATAAAAATGATCTAAAGCTAGTGATTACTGATGATAGATATGTACAAAATTCTTGTAGAGAACTATTTCATGTCAATTCTGAAAAGCTGTTGAGAAAAAAATGTGATCACTATGGTTTAAACATGGGTTGTGAAAATCCCCAGTTTTTTAGCGTGTTTTCGAAATCTTGATCAAATAGAAGAAGCTTTGATTGGATTACATGCGCATATGAAAAGTGTACATACCAAGCAGATTAGTTACTTCACTGAGTTCTTTATGCGAGAAATCCTTTAATGTATTTCTATCATTTAGGAATGGCAAAGAACTTGTTAGTCGTAACTCCTCCTCGTACAAATCATTCTTACCCGTCATCATACAACGCTTATCTACATGAAGGGGACTGGCACTAGTGACGTATATTTTACGTAAATACCATAAACATTGCCGTGTTACCGACTCATCAGGTCGAGTTTTTTCGGAATCGCTTGACAAACTCCCTCCAACCCTGGCGATCCTTCATCAGTCTGGGAATGTTCCACTGATCTCTACAAAACACTGGATCGAGCGTCTCAAAGTGAGGTCAGTCGCTGGACGCTATGTCAGTCCCCATCAAAAAAAGCTTATAAACAATGGTGCATAACATGGCAGACCTTTCCACGCTATTTTAACTAATGGGGGCTAGTACTCGTGACCACACTTTTTCGCTGTTTGATACAATGGGAATCTCGATCCATTCTTTTTTAGAAATCAGTGGTGTTGCCCAGCTCCCTTAAGCTTATCGTGACTTTGTTATTAAAAGATTCGCAGGACTGAGAGAGGCTGACAGACCAGCAGCTACATTAATGCCCAGAACTCTGTGAACATTTGTGAAACCCATGTTGTTTCTTCATTCACCTGTTAGAAAACTTCATTTTTGAAATTGCTACGAATATGTCAGAATGCGCCTGGAAGTTCACAAGTGGATAAATTATCGTTCAAAACCCATTTTTCAGTACCTCTAACTATCAAATGTTAGCTTATTTTTCTAATAAACACTAATGAACATATCACCTACGTCCCTCAAAATTTGTGTCATCGACAATAGTGTTACAACAGGCCATCAGTTTAATGATTTTAACATCAATGGACATAAATTCAACATTTCCTTTACTGAATCACATCTTTTTACATATTTTCAATAGACATAGGTATTTAGCTTTTGATTATCCGATTCGATCAATTTTTACACTCGTTAGGGGGACATGCATTTTAATAGGCCTACTTCAGACTTGCTCTTGACATTTATTTTAATTGCATCATTTAATACTGTCACGATATACTTGCTTGTATACAGCTTGAAGCTTTATCCCAACATGCACTCATCTTCAAGTCTGAAAACACCTTTTTGACGTTTTCCTGGTTACTCGTCATGAAATACTGGTCGAAAAATGCCTTATCTTTTTACTACAAATTTACAATACTTTTACGCAGATAAGAGTCAAAAACAAAATTCTCTATCGTTATTCCAAACTTAAACAATTAAACAGAGGCGTTTCGATAGCATAAAGTGAATTCAGGCAGGAGATTAAGAACAGTAAAGAGAGGTTTTGCTTTGCAAAATCTCAACATGTAGCTATTGTTTTCTACTATTTCTTTGTAAATTTCTGAGGATTCATTATCTTAGGACGTCCTGTAATACCTCAATGAAGAAGTGTTATCTTAGTTATTGACCAGAGGCAAGCACATTTTATGAGATTCTGACAAAGAAAGCAGCAAGCGCTTATCAGAAATGTTGATATGTACTTGTTTTGCTTGTATAAACGATAAATTACGTCGAAAGAAAACACTTTTTCTTACATAAGTTACTTACTTCTAAACGATGTTGATTTCTTCCATAGAATGTTGCTAAATCTTGTAACTGTGATGTTTCTGGAATGTTTAGCTCCCTACTAAATGGAAGAGTTGTAATACAACTAACGGTGGCCAAAATCCGGGCTTCGAGACGTGAGCGGAGCGACAAAGAACTGTGGTCTTAGGACTTACTCTCAAAAAATATAATACCATAGCTTAGGAAAATCTCTGTTTGCAAGATAGGATACAACTTTTGTTCAAAATTGATTTGAAGTCTTCTCACCACATGTCCAAACCAGCTTAATCTCCTCTCCTGAATTACTTCCACGACAGTAATTTGCATTTGTAAGCTTCCTCTGATGGTAACACTCGGAAAATGGTTTCGAATGCTGGTTCCATTGATAACACCTCCAACGTCTTCCGATCTAACGTGTTCAGTGTCCATGTGTCGATAGCTATAGGTACTATGAAGGCTCTGAACAGCTTGATCTAAAGAGTACGGCTGATACCTCCTAGAGCTATTTTCTAACAGGGCCAAACGCTTGGGGTGCTGATAGAATTCTGTCTCTTAAAGTCAGATATGGAACCAAGGGCAGCGTTGCCTAGAACAACAAATTCTCCCACTGTTTCAATTTGTGTTCCATCAATAATGATTTGATTGGTGCTTGGTGATATGACTTTACACTTAGTGATGTTGATCTTCATTCGACACTTTAATATGCTTGCTCCGATTCTAGCATAGACATCTTTAATTTGTCGAAAATTGCTGAGATTCGTGTTCTTTCATCAGCGTAGTGAATGTCGAGAAATAGGAGCTGCTTACCTGGAGAGTAGAATCTAAAATTTTACTTCTGTAATAACAAATTCCAAGAAAACGTTGAATAGGGTTGGGTATAGCATGCATCCTTAACTAACGCCTATTTCAACTTTGAACCACTCCATCAGTTGTCCATCAATAAGAACAGCACATTCGATTTCCTCTCATATAGACTCTAAGATGCTAACGATTTTCTGGTCTATTCCTATGGCAACCATATTTCCGTTTTTCAAAAAAAATGTTCATGAAAGTCAATTGAGAGGGGACCAAAGGTGTTTGAGAGAGAAACTGAAGGGTCTGCCGCAGGAAAAAGGGCGGTAACCGCTGTCCTAACTTTATGTTTAGATAACGTATACTTAATTGATGTCCCAGTATCCATGACTATCATGTGTGTTTACAAGAATACTATGTGGATTTACTCCCTGTTAGTCTGTTGGTAAACAAGACTATTATGTGGGCTTAGAAGAGTACTGTGTTGATATTAAAGACTATTATGTGGATTTACAAGACTATAACGTGTGTTAACAAAGACAACTATGTGGAGTACTATGTAGATTTACAAGATAACTGTTTGGGTTTTCAAGAGTAGTATGAGGATTCACAAGAGTACTATGTGGATTTACAAGACAACTATGTGGATTCACAAGACAACTATGTGGGTTAACAAGAGCACTATGTGGCTAAACAAGATTAATTTGTGGATTTACAAGACCACTATGTGGATTTACAAGACCACTATGTAGATTTACAAGACCACTATGTGGATTTACAAGACCACTATGTAGATTTACAAGACCACTATGTAGATTTACAAGACCACTATGTGCTTTTCAAAACTACTATATTGACTTACAGTTTACAAAGTCATCGTGTTGATTTTTAAGACCACCTTAGCAGTGTGTATGAGCTCTATGTTGGTTTATTGGTCTGCATTTCGTCGGTTTATGAAACAACTGGATCATTGTTTGTGGCCTATATGTGGATTTATCAGATTCCTATATCGATGTACAAGACAACTTTGGCAGTGTAAAAGACCTCTGAGTCGGTTTACAAGACTACTAGGTTGGTTTACAAGAAAACTGTTTTATTCCTTAGGACAAAAGTTATTTAACCTCCCTTTTTGAGTTTTACGAGGGGCTTTGGGAATATCTGAACTAACGGTTTATCTCTCACCGCTATAAAATTTTCCGCAAGTTTTGCGTTCAATTTCTTATGTCGTGCCTGTGATAAATGTGATTTTTCAAGAAGTCTACGAGACTTCCGTTCTTTCAATTCAAATCTCTAACTGCCTTTAATAACTAGAATGAGCAGTGACAATCTTTTGAAGATCAAGTGCCACTCGTCATAAAATGTCAATAAATTTATCACCATAGGTTCCATACCAACTAGGCACATTAAAAACGAAGCAGCTTACTTTTGTTTTTCATTTACAACACATCGCCTCTCAGAGCCCTGTGCTTTTTGCCTCTCATGCAACCAACGGAGGGGCAGGGGCAGATTGCTCCGATAATTTTGACCTTTTTTTCGTAGCTATTACTGTTCAACTTTATAATGAAAATATATGCAGTAAATCTTTGATAGACTTCCAATATAAAAAGTGTTTATAAAACATCATACATTAAAGTATGTGGGAAAAACGTGAAACCCGTTTGGACAAAACACCGTAGCAGAGAATATGTACTATCCTTAAAAGACAAGTGTAGGTTCTCTCATTCCCATGCGGTTGGGCAGCTGATATTCCTCGCGTGTTATGTGGTGTAACTTTCTAGTTTTGTATTTTGAGAATACAGGAAGTGTTATTGGAAGTGCACTTTGGGTTAATTGAGGTTTCATATTTTACGTGAGCCAACCAGCAGTGTCTAATCCGAGCTATAATGACTTTGACCAAGTTAACATAGACTGATCTGATATATTCACCACAAGGATAACAATGTTTTGCTAGTGGATAGAAAGAGGCCAACTTGTGAAAGACTTTTTCAAGTTGTGGATTTAGAACCGGAGTGAACTTTTGCACAAGGTCGACTTTTTAGAGCAAGTAAGCATGGCGTGTCAATCAATCGCATTATGTGCAAACGTAGTTAAACATATTGAGTCTGTAAGTAAAATATCGGATTTCATAGGAAGCAGTGAGCATTGACAGATCGTCAGAAATTAAAAGGATGGTCTCTGATTGCATTTTGGTCCCATGACTAGAACATTGAACATCAAAAATTGTTCTTTCGAGTAGTTGCTATTATCATTTTATGGTTTTCTTGCTATTTATTGCTGATTTGCTACTTTAGAGGTGCTCTGGTTTAAACAATGATGTGAATCAGATTTTGACTAAAGAGTGTGTACTGTTGCATTAAAATAGTTGTACAGTTTCCTTCCTTAAGAAATGCCTTATATGACAAATCAATTTTACACAACGTAAATTTTGAGCCGCCCTCCCAAGGACAGGCGGTTTTACAAAATTTGCCCTTACTATTACCACATACAAAAACAAATATGCTCCTCTTTCAACTGGGATTATTGTTGTCTTTACTATTTTATATCAACGAGATGCAGTACCGTAACCATCAAATATATATTGTGGACATGGGGGGCTGCTAAACAGATTCCATATGATTTCAATGTTCTAAGGACTTGGCCAGGAAAAGACATAAATTCTGTTAATATCACCTTGGAAATTACTGGAGGAGCTATACCCCCAGCCCCACAGTTGTTATAGCACTGAGATGGTTTAAATGCTTTCGGTCCACAGAATATACATAGGGAACAAATCGGGAGTCATTTTGATACATATTGGGTGCTAAAAGAATTTCAGAGGTCCTTGAGAATATTATCGCAGCCTGTGTCCTACACTTTTACAATCTTACATCAGCAAAAAGATGTCTAAGTAATAAGGTGCTGGTAAATGGTAAATGATGATAACTTTTTGATTAGGTACTTGTAATTAGGGCTCAAATATCATTAATGTATCCCTGTGATAAACCGAACTATTTCTCTTAGGTGTGGTGACGTTGATAATAGCGAAGATGATGATAGTGGTAATTGATACAGTAATAATGATGGCAACGATGATAATGATGATGATGACCAAGTAAAACTTCAAGCTCATCAACGTGCTCATTAACTTGTTAAACCTTGCTGGAGGCTCAAACGATAAAATACTCTGCCAATTTTTAATCCTCGTGAGATATAACAAACAGACTGAGATCCTTGAATGTGCGATATCTGAAACTTTTATAGAAAGAAAAAGCAACCAATCTCAGTCAGAAATCATTGATTGTTGTTGAAATTTTTCAGGCTAGTGAAGAGTTGTTTGTGTCTTACACTGAAGACAGAATTCTTATATAGGAACTTCTCTTATAATACCGCGACGCTTGGAACTTCTATGTTTTTTTCTACTCGCCGTATAACTATAAAAAGGCTTGAGAACTAGAGTATCCAAGATTTTTAAAGATTCACTTTTCACACAGAAAACATTCTCTTTGGTTTCCTTTCAGATTTATTATAAACAGTGGTGTAATAATGTGTTCATTAGGCCGAGGGGTAAATCACTTAGAAAAACTCTCGTACAAGTTATAAATAACCCCAAAACTCTCTCAATTCTTAATTATAACTCCTAATAACTCTCAATAACTCTCAATAACCCTCAATAACTCCCAATAATTCTCAATAACTCCCAATAACTCTTAATAACTTCCAATAACTCTCAATAACTCTCAATAACTCTCAATAACTCCCAATAACCCTTAATAGCTCCCAATAATTCTCAATAACTCTCAATAACTCTTTTTTGGACACAGTAACTCCCTTCAACTCTTATTAGCACGCAACAACTCTCAATTCTCTGTAACTCTTTTTAGCACTCAATAACTCTCAATAGCTCCTTGTGACTCCTTCAGCTCTCAACTCTCGTACATCGAATCAAGGAGTGACTTACCCCTCGCATTACGCCATCACACCTCTTATGGTATCATGAAACAACCAAAAATTGCCGATTTTGAAAAAGTACAACTTTTGAATGACAGGATGTAGAACTTGTCAGAAATAGTTAAGTAATATTTTTGACTTCTTTCAACTATTGCACTATTGTCGCCTCCCATCCCCCATCCCCCATTCCAAAAATGTCTTAGTGTTGGTCTGATTGTATCTATTCGGTCCTGAGGGATGCCCTCCGAAATCTCTGCTCTTCTGACTTAGAAATCCTTACAATCCGCATAGCGGGTTTTAACTCACTTATCATTCTTCAACACAAATATTTGAAATTTGATGATTACTAACCAAGGCAAAATTTCCAGTAATTTTAGTGAGGCATCTCTAGGAATGACTTTTAGTGCTATGACATGTTTATCAGAAAACAACTATTTCTCCACTTTCGGGATATTAGTATTACGTTGATTCCTTGATATTCATGTTACATTGGGGTGAATGTGCTGCTTGCCTACGCACAGGCCTACTGAATGCGAATTACGAGATCAACCGCTCTCGCAATCATGCGTTTAACTCTTCACTGAAGATCACTAGTTTCTATCTTCAGATGTAGCCTAAAACTACGCTCTAAACAGTCATTAATATTTTAAGATAAAAAGTGATTGATAATTTCCACAGGTTTTTATACTGTTGTCAAGGGAATCCAGACATCAAGATGTAATGATGCATTTGCACCTGTATTTTTCCATTTTTTTCGTAAAACAGGGCTCATCCCCTCAGTGCCCTGTGATCTCTCTACCCTCTGCCCATGTGATCTTAGCGACAGAGATTAATGCACCAGCCGCCCTATAATCAGGTTTACATGCAAAAGCCTCTTCTGACAAGATTGAAAAGCAATGAAACGGTATACCCTCAAAAATGCAACCAATTCACCGATTTAGGTGCATGCGAGGATTGATTTATATAAAGCAAAGCACTATCTGGTTTAAATGCAAACGCCTCTTCTGACATGATTGAAAAGGAATGAAACGGTATACCCTCAAAAATGCAACCAATTCACCGATTTATGTGCATGCGAGGATTGATTTATATAAAGCAAAGCACTATCTTTTGCTATCAATTAATATACCGACACATCGCGTTACGTCATGCATTTCTTGGCTTTAGAAGAAGAATGCGCTTTTTTTAAAAAAAAGGGGGGGGGGGGACTGCCTTTCCCTTGCCTTTATTAGCCACTTTCATAGACGGCATTGCTTGCCAGATAACAGATACTTGAACAGGTAAAATATGAATCCTCACTTCTTCACAGAAACGGAATAGTGGCTTTGTATCTTCAATCAAAAGAACAATTTCAATCTTTTTGACAACGTCCACACAAGTAATGTACTATCTATATTATTTCGACTACATTTGTCTCTCTTCTGAATCTAGCTACGTATTTTCATGCAATTTATATTGTGAGGTGTATTATGATAAACCTCATATTTGTTTGATATTGGTTTAATAAGAAATATGTACACATCATAAGATACAGCATCAGAGTATGTTCAAGATGTTCAAAACTGATCTTCCAGCATTTGTCATATTTCGCTTTTATTAGTTCATTAGTCTCTGGGCAAAAAGGTGTGGCCAGTATGAACTTTGACCTTGATTTTGAAGGCCTCTCAGCCATGATGTTTGCCTACAATTATTCTACACCACTGCTGTGCTAAAATGCTCATATATTCAATGGGGGATTTTTTTATATTATCTTTTTTTTATTGTATTCACCCTGATCAAGGCCGAAGCCACTTCTAGGAACGGGTTACGTTTCCTTTTCGGATGACAATCTATTCATGCTTACTTTTTATGCTTACTTTTTGTGCCTTTTTTATGCTTGCTATTCTTGATATTCACGCATGTAGTCCCCACTCCATCCTATCTCTCGAAACATTGTTTCCCACTTCACGAAAGCAGATGTCCAAACACAGTACCTCCGGGGTCGTGGCAGGCAAGATCAGGGTCGGTTCGAACTCACGATCCTCGGAGTGTGAGTCTAACTCTCTACTACCATGCCACTACTTACAATCTGCAGAGGTCTAAAGGTAAAATGAAATCTGTTGACTATGAATTTCTCATAAGCATACATATCTCCTCTTGTCTGTTATCCCACCCGGTTGCTTTGGTCTGCCAATACTACAAACAATGCCAGTAAAGACAATTAATCCAAAGACTATTTCGTAGGCCCGCTAGAAGCAGTACAAATTTGTCTGAATTGGGCAAGTAACATGCATTGGAATATCATTAGAGACATGTTGATCTCTTGTCCATGAAATTACCGCAGCCAAACAAAAATTGGATTCCTTAATTACACGGGCTATGAGACTCATCTTTATAGCATGCTGATTGAATGTAAATCCAAAACATACAGATCATCCTCGATTTCCATCTGCTGTGGGACATGAGCATCTTGAGACCATAGTAAGTCGAGTAATAGATAAATAAGCCTTTTGTGAATATTCGGTAATAAAAAGCGACGTTATCATTTAGCATTCACTAAAGAGGGACTGTCTGTTAAAAATGCCCAAAATCAACTACGAGGGCACGTAATGCATTGCCTTAAATCTATTCAGACTGTAACTGTGTCGCCAGTCGTCTACGATAAAACCAGTACAAAATTGTTGATTTGTATAAGAAGGGAAACTCCCGCCATAAAACGGTTTCCCGATGTAGAAGCGGATATTTTTCTTTTGTACTTTCAGTTAATAGAAACAAATTCTTTCAACAAAGCTCTGAAGGACGGTCAACATTTTGTGGAAAATATAGTAGTATGTAAATATACTCCCACGGACCTGACGGAGAAAATTCTCTTCTTTTCCCACAACGTCTGTAATATTACCCAAGTACAATGGGTAGGAAATCTTGCCAGAATGAGCAACGACAAATGGGCCCAAAAATAACAGAATAAATACCGGGGGAATGAGAGGAGATGAAAGAACGGGGAGAATATTGAGAGATGGTATTGAGGAGATAGAGGTAAAGTTGCCGGTGCAAGTGGCACAAGATCGTACAACGTGGAGAGAAATATGGAGGCCATCGGCCAGTTTTTTTGGTATGACAGGCTAAAAATGAATGCATGAACATCATGTTGATTATAATATACTGCTACTAGTGTATCACCTTATGGATTCAGTCATCGTTTTAGCCAGCTAGATGAAAGAGTGATTCATTACATTCTTGCAAAAATATTTACAAAGGTTGTCAGAACGAACAGATTTTATCATTTATAAAAGGCGATCAATCTAGTCAGCGCACTTCAAACAATTTTACAAACTCGGTCATGATCTCTCAACTGGTCTAACAAGCAGAATGCAATAGAATATGATTATATACATAATGTACGTATAAACTGTTTCAATGTCATGACAGCCTCATGAAGACACAGTGGCAGCTCTTATCACTGATACAATAAATGCTACAATAGCACGTTTAAGTTGCGATTTGGGTCGCACACTAGGAAAGCAGAATTATTTTTAATGAATAACCATCTAATGAACTAAAAAATAATTTTATTGCCTAGATAAATACCTGCTGGGGAACTGACTATCTGATATTTTGATTAAATTAAGTCACGTTAGATATTTGCCTGGTTACTTAAGGGTGCATATGGTAGTTTATTTGCAGTAAACACAGAATTCGACCACACAAAGGAGTAACAAAGCGCAACTGTTGTGGGTCAGTGGATTCAAACTTTCAGTTTGTGGTCGTATAATAATAACAGCCCCCACTCCTCCCTTATTGTTATTAGGCTTATATAGAGTCACAATGGCACTATTTGTACGTATAGACTCCAAGATGATTCCCCGCAGGAACATGACAGAGAGCCTTTGTAATTAAATGTTGCAAGACAGGGAGAGCAGCAAACCATTCAGTTCCGCGGACAATGATTGATCAAAACAACATCAGTCTGGCAGTCAGAGTCCTGATTGGCTACTTGGAAAACACAATTGAGTATTAGTTTCCATTTTCAACTTCAATTCTGACGATTTTGTACTCTTATCGTTCTGCGCCATAAACAATCTTTTTGAAATTTATTTTGAAGACATACACGTAAATGGTCGTGTGCGCAAACAGTCATTGCAAGAGTCTGTGACGTACCCCCTAATTTTCATGGTAATTAACTTACAGTCCGTTTTCAGCAAAGGGAGCAACACAATATCTTCTCAGTTAGCCCTGTTGTCTATCTATTTATCCGTTTTATGCACAGTACAGAGTTGTGTCTTTTTCTAATGCTTTTTCTACATTTCACAATCCACAAAGATTTTAATTGGTTATTAACGATGTAAAGTATAAGACGAAATAATTTAATTTTGAAAAATCATGTTTTAAATTTTCTTACTTTAATAACCAATGAGAAACCAGATGGCTCTAACGTAAGAAACCTAATAAATATGTTTTTAAGACAACAAAGTTCGTATACTATACTACATTTTATCCGCGGTAGCAATAAGGAGATGTTTTTTAAAAAATGTGTATGACGTTCATTTATCATATCCCACTTTAATTGAACTGTGTGCAGTACCGTCAATTATTGCCCAAACAATTTTCATGTAAAGGCGTGCTTCTTCGGGCAGACAATCCTCATCCCCCGTAACCCAATATTTTTCGTCCG
Organism: Carybdea cf. marsupialis auct. non (Linnaeus, 1758); assembly: GCA_010016065.2. Classification (NCBI taxonomy): domain Eukaryota; kingdom Metazoa; phylum Cnidaria; class Cubozoa; order Carybdeida; family Carybdeidae; genus Carybdea; species Carybdea cf. marsupialis auct. non (Linnaeus, 1758). The sequence continues at coordinate 21,009 of JAAAKL020000628.1, forward strand.
TTACGCCTATGCATGCATGATAGATTTACTGTACACTACCAAAGTGTTGCTAGATCTCTAGTGTGTCTCATCGCCCAAAAATGTGTTCAAATCGCCTAAAATTTCACTTTTTATGGTCATATTTAAGACAAAAATGTTCTGTTTTGTCGCCCAAATGTCCGATATGAAGTCGGAAGCAATACGGTTTGGTTGGTACTCTTCTCCTATTTGCGATTTGTCGACCAATATAACAACACTTCACTACCGTTTAAATGAAAAATATTTGTCCAATTTATTTTTACATTAATTATGTTTTAGTTTCATAAATGAAAGAAGAGTAGGTACATTCATCTAACAACTACGTGATTTTAAGAGTTGGGTCGAGAGGGGAAAGGTTGAGATATATATGCTTAAAAACCAAGTGCTTCGAAATACTGCTTTAGTAGGCCTGCAGACTGAATAGAAAAATCCCTTCTACAGGACAGAGAAGTTCTAAAGAAGTTGAGAAATTAATGCTTATGACATGAAACAACTTTGCAGTGCTATATTTCGGCACTACCTTGTGAGTCTAGCTTACTAGAACGATGCTAGAGGAAATAGTCACAGTAATCGAGACTTTAATACTGTTTTACTCGCATTGCTAAGATTAAAAGTGAAAAAGGCGTGCTCCTATAAAAATAAGGACTGGGTGTAAAGGTGAAATAAGATCTAATGCAAATGAAAACAAATAGAGATTTTACTGTCCAAATAATTAGAAATCTTTTCCCTGTAACTGACTCAGGATACAAATGTTACCACCCAGATAAAGCAATTCTTCTTCATTGTCATTGCGGATCCCCTTGGTCTTCTCTCAGAATACCCTATGGGTGGGAGGCGGGGATGTTGTAATATTTATTAAACGGGAGGGTCAAAATAGAGGAAAGGGTGTCGGAACAAGCTTCATTTTTGGTGTGATGTGAAAATGGCGCAAGGTAATATTCAACAATATATGATGTCAACCTATCTGCAAAATACAGTTTTCAAGGATATGAGACTCCAAGAAAATCTTATAACTATCAAATTTTTCCACACTATTCTGTGATACGCTAAAATTGACAAAAGGGGGTCCTGATAAGCTACAGGGTGTATGATAATTTGATAAATTAATAAGTGCCCGCTTTGTGCAGGGGTACCCAAGAGTACGCTGATTGCGAAAACTTTCTGCTTAATTTCTTTTTCTATGACAAAATGCAATAACTGAGGGTACATCAAATAAAACTTGTAGGGCAAAAGTTTGCTCGTGAAGAATTTTAGTTACGCTTTTGAGTTATAACCACTATTCCATTAACTCAGGTTTTCAATGTATTAACCCGTTTCCATCGTATATCAAAGCCTTAATGCCAAACCAGGCATTTTCATTGAAATTTTCTCAACGGAATGACTTTGTACCTCGTATGCAGCGAAACACGGTAGAGTTCGTGTCTACAGGTTCCTTTACAAACAGAAACTTGGGAATTGATATAAAAACTGTTCTCAGTAAGATAATATTCCGGTAAAATTGAAAACATCTGCAGCTGCTTCAAGAAACCTATCTTCAAATGAAAGTAAAGGGGAGGTTTTCCGACGTGTGAGTCCCTGGGCACTTTTCCAACGCGGGGCTCTATGAAAGAGAAGCATTATTTTCAATATCTGGTTTTATGTGTGGGGTTAATTGTGATTCTTCATCCTTTCTCAAATCACTGAAAAAGCTTTTTGAAAAAGGAGAAATCGACGTAAAAAAATCGAGGTGAAAGCGCGGGACCCTTCTTGACCGAGGGGCCCTGAGCTACCGCCCTGTCGCCAATACCCTAAAACCGCCACTGTGGAAGTGTATATCATTCGAGACACCTAGTTTTAAATTTTCAGCGATACCAGGGGATTAAAACCCTTAGCCCTAGTTACAAGAAATAATTTGTATTGTTTGCCACGCTTTCAAGTTAATGGTATGTTTTCTCCAAAAATAGCTTAAAACCACCGCTGTTGTTTGTTCCTCCGCATAGAAATGCCCACAGCTGTAGTAGAACAAGGCCCATTATTAAGGTGGGTAATGACTGTTGACTTTTCTTCCAAAGCTGAATATGGTCACTCATGGTTAAACAAGAAATAATTATTTTTCTTTGTCTGTTGAATAAGACACAACCATAACAAAGAAGCCCTGGAAAATGGAATCCTTTGATGCAAAGGTTCAATGGTGGCAGTATTCTTTCGGTGGTGCCACATAAAGTATGATCACTGAGAAACAATTTTATCATCTACAAAAGAATTGGGATATACGCTCTTCTCGTGTCTGCTAGCCAGAGGTAAGTAGCTTCTGGTTTTAACTATTGACAAAGGAAGTCTATTCTTGGTTGGTAACGAGCTTGCGTCTTGTCTTGTTCGCCGTTAATGCTTGAAAGGGAGGCTCTGGGAAGGACTGGTGTTCCAAAACATATCCCCTAACTTAGAATTAAAGTAGTTCCTTTACAGAGAAATGAGAAAAATGTAGGTTTCGAAAAGAAATATTTTGAGTCCATTCATGCAATTTCAAAGCAAAACTAAACCAGAAAAACACAGGGCTGAATTGACAAAGAAAGAAAGTTCGCAAGAAATCTAGTGTGAATAACACATTGCCTCCATGCTGACAGTACTGCCAACCTTCGGAAAAGAGGTTGAAATACGTAATACTTGCAAATGAGACTATTTGACGCTGTGTATGCGAAAATCAGCACACCCAGCGAACGACTGAACGCGCGTTGTTCTCTTGTACATATGAAAGGGGTACAACTAATCCAAATTCAGGAAACAGAGGTCACAGCCGAGTGAACGAGTTGGAGTTATCACTCCAGATTCTGCTTCTTCGCTTTGCTTCACTTTTCGTTCCTGCCTCGTTTACTTACCTTGAAAACAATTCAACTTTTCTGTGTCGTACTATTGCAATTTTTGAAAACAAGAGTTCTCACAATCTTCCTAACACAGATCAGGGAATGAGGAGGATTTTCAAAGCATATCAAATCGACAATATCAAATAAATTCTACTTTGATACAAACATCTTGCATAGCGTAAAAACAAGATGGCAAATAAATTAAGAACAATAAATTTTGACATGCATTATAATCATGTCGACAAGTACTAAGTTGACGAACTATTAACTACGCTCAAAATCGAGTATACCACAAAAAGAACAAAACATGCTCTTAGGGACAAGCAACCGGTTCTCTGTATAGTCTTTAGGGTAAAAGTGTCTCTAGTCAAATATCATTAGGTAAAAGCAAAAAATAAACATGTAGTGACGGCAATAATCGTTGGAAACCCCATAACACAGATTGTATAGGCCTTTAAACTCCGCAATCAACTTATGTGCGTCGCTAGAAAAGGTGTCAGTTGCGAAAATTGGTTCGTCAAGTTACGTAGTCCCTTATCCACACGCAATCACACTCAAATTTTGGCTGGCCTAACTAGACTTAGTGCGTCCGTTGGACGAACAAGACTCGATGAACGAAATCGCCAAATTTTAGATCGTCTGCGTTTCCACATTGACGATTTAAAGCGAGAAACTAAAATTTAGGTCGTCTCATGTTTAGATCGTCGGTTTAGATCGACAGTGTGGAAAAGTAAATCCTCTACCGATAGAAACCGATACACAGTTCTATGAATTTTTGTCAACCGGCCTCTCTGCACCATGTAATGTGACCGGGAAAAGACTGCAATCGAGGCTACTCTCTAAAGTCTATTGAAAGTTGCATTGACAAGATAGTATTTGAAATGATAAATTGGAGAAAGTTCAGTTTGTGACATCTTTGTCTTTCTCCTGTAGGCCAATCTTTTCAAAATTTATAAATGAAATCCTCTCTTGTCATTAATACTAATTAGCTACAGGTGGCACATTGTAGTTCTTGAGGTATTGCCCACGTAAACCAAGTACCATTGCTATCAAACTAACCTAGCACTGTATGTTGAAGAGAGCACCTATTTTAGCAAGTTTATAAAAACTCTTCTAAATTAGAAGGTAAATATGTCAGACCTCAAAAAATGAAAAGCAGGCAATGACTTCCAGTTTGCACTTTTACGTGTTGAGTTTTCCTTTCAAATGATCTTGATGGCTGTTTTTAAAGTAACTTTAGTCTGTAGGAAAGGATCTAATTTTAATGGAAAGTTGCCCAAAATGAAAACCCGGTAGGAACGGTCAACTACATTTTGAGCAAACTTGAAGCTGGACTTGAACATTTGTTTTACAATGTTCATTGCCTATTTTTCAAGAGAATTATGGGGCAGCGCCTTTGTCGCAGGCTGTCAACTCTCGTTAATCCAAATTCGTCTAGTTCTGATCTTTGTCAAGTCCGTCCTTGGTTTGACTTCGAGTGTCAGAGAAAATTTACAAACAGAGAGATTTACTCTATTTCCTCTGCTATCCTATGACTTAACACGTAACGTCCCTCGAGATGTAACTAAGATAATGTAGACAAGGATTTAGTATACTATTGCTTACATTATTATCCCAATGTAAATAACGCCATACTACGAATATTTGGAGAAGGAAGTTTGGGACGATGGCACAGTATCCTTTCCCGATATATCATCTGCAAACCAGTTGACGAAAATGGTCCGTTCAAAATGGCTTTCATTTTCCCATGACTCCATCCTTTTTCAAGTAAATATAGATCGTATAATGGTCTGATATTGACCATGTGTTGAAACTGTAAAGTTCTTGACTTATTCAATGCTAAGGGAGAATAAAAGTGTTTACAATAGAAAAATTACTCTATTTTGACAATATCACATTTCTAGCAGGCAATTTTAAAGAATGGAAGAAAACAGGTTTGACCTCGTTAAAAACAGCTAACATCACCATAACTCTACTCGTAAATCCTTTTCTTAATTCTATAGAGGAAGAGATTATGGCATAGAGAAGAGAGTATTTGGAGATAGCAAGTTAAAAGAGATACTAGTAAAAAGTGGAAATGTCACCACCAGGATTTGAACCCTGGACCCGCGCATTTGTTGTATTTGCATCGTAGAGCATCACGCCGCGAATGCGTGGGTCCCGGGTTCGAATCCCGGTGGTGACATTTTCACTTTTCACTAGTATCTCTTGTAAAAGAGGAAGGGATTATAAACAGTCCAACAAAGTATGATATATATTTGGATAAGGGGTGGCAAAGTTAAGAAGGGGGTACGTTGCACTCTGTCTCAGGCTGAGAAGCTTTGAACAGCCCGGGTTTGGAAGGTTTAATGACTCCTGTATGTCAAACAGCCTTTCATAATGAATTAGTACATCATGAAGGAGGATGATAGGACATAGCGCAATTTGAAATAACATACGGTTAGCCAACAGGATTCATTTTGAGCCTCTTCCATCTCCTTTTCAATATACGACTCTGACAGCTGCGTTCATAAAAACAAAGACGCCGGTGCTGTGTTTAGAACAAACATAAACAAAATACACCGTCTCACCCATACGCGTGGTATTTTCTGCTATGTCTTACTATCCTTTCCTCTCTTACCCGTTTTTTCCCATGTTAGTCATTCTCCCTTTCAAACGGTTTCTGGGACTATAGTCTGGCAACAACGTATAGCAATTATGAATCGTTTACTCAAGGAAGTTTTCAAGTTACAAAAAGTAAATTTTTAGCTCTATATGGCTGAAGAAACAAGATGTATATTAGATAGCGAGATGTATATTAATTTTTTCTACCTCACTGCTAAAATATCGCAGCGTGGTACGTCCTTTCACAAAGCCCTTCTGCATTTGTCTCCAGTATTCCTCAAAATAGGACAGCATCGAAACCACCATACCCCATTCCTTCGGAAACAATGATAGCACGCTCCTGTGCGCAGGTTTTACATTATTTGGATACGAGCATTTTGCACAATGTCTGTCATAATGTCAAATCAACTGCCATTATATCGTTAATCCTAATACTTTCAGACTGTGAGCAATGCTGGCTTTTCCCATTAGCGTTGTAAGATTTGGGTGATGAGCACAATCCATTTAGTAGTAATTATACGGATTGAGATTTGTTTAAGTAAAATCCTAACGTCCAATTTTGGTGTCAATGTTATGACAACAAGTATTACACTTTTACTCCGGGTTTTTGGCCGTAAGAATTTACCTCTTTCAATAGTAATGGCCTTTTAAAATTATTTATCAACAAAATAAATGCTGTAGCCCAGTTTGCAACACCATTTAGTGAATTCTTTAGCTTGCTCCCCCCCCCCTCCGACATTCCTGTCCCCCTTTTCTTTGGAGGACCACTTAGTTCTAATATCATTAGAAGGGAGCACTTAAGGAAAATGTAAGAAACCCTATTTACAAAGAGTAGAATTTGCTTCGTTTCGAGAATCTCGCTGCTGTTCCGAGCACGTCGGGCCATTAATATAGATGGAGGGTCGTCGTCACGGGAGCCATGCACTTATGGGAGGATAATATCGCCATCAAGTTGCTGCCCTACATTACAGTAGGAAGACCGACCTCGCAAGTGTTACCTTGCATGACAGCAGCGATCAGACACTCCTCCATTCCTTAAAATAGCCATCTTGGAAATTCGTGTCCGATCCACAGCGGCCGCGAGTTAACATCACACTCTAAGAACATTATTTATTTGTATTATAGGTACAACTTGATCATTTAAGTCACTGGACATTATATATATATAATATATATATAAGATATTTAGGCCTATTTGTATTGTAGGTATGCTTCGTTCGTTTAGACCACAAATCAATATATACATATGAGTATTTGTTAGTATGTTAGGTTAGAAACTCTACGCTTGAGACAGTACAATTGCTGTTGCTTTATTCTATGCTCATTGTACGTACATAGCACCATATGAGTTCTTTAAACTGCCTTGTAGCAGCGTTGCTAGCCACATAGAAAGAATTCTGTCTCAACAATCTGTTCTGCACTGATGAAGCCAGGAATGTCGAAACAGTTCTGTCTGCAGATTGAATATATAAATGTACATATATGTATATATAGATGAATGTATACATTAAAGATATATGTAAGTACTCAGGCAGACACCAGAAATCATGAAATCCATATTCTATCAATAAACAACCGTATTTTTCCAGACTATTTATATATATATATTAACATAAATAAAAATGCCTTATGCCATATATTTGAATATATATTTAAGTATTTATGTAAACTGCGGCGATTGTGATGGGTTTAAGAGGGAGAGTATTGGCATGATAAGCAAGTATATCGATGTATTGTGATGTTCTTATCCGAGGTCTCAGAAAATGATATGATTAGTACTTTCTTCTTCTTCTAAATATAGATGTGTGAAAGCAGCTGCTTCTCAATCTTAATCTGATTGATAAGATTGTTAGATTTCTCATGGCAAAATGTAGCTTCATAACTTACTTAACGCCATCCCTCAGCTGTGTAATTGGATTTATACTGTTTAAGTCAGAATAGCGTACTGCTGCTGGATCTAAATCAGAAATCTGAGCCTACCATCTGTTCATTCCTTGATCTTTTAAGAAGTTTATTGTTTTGCCTATAATTTACCACAGAAAAATAATCAAATGATATCCATTACATATACATGAGGTTAGCCACTTTATTTGTCAACAATCTGCTTTAGTATCATACGACGCGCATGCGTTTTAAGCAGATAATGAAAACATATGATCAAGAGAATTGAAAAGCTCTGGACCATAAAAAGCGCAAAGTTATGTTTTAGTGTAACGGGAGAAGTTAAAACAGGGATTACCACATATACTTCACATTTATAATGGAGTACTTAGTGATGCATCAGTAGATTGAAAATAGAGTCAGTTGATTGTATTTTGACTAAAACCAAGGTTCTTGAACTTAAACAACATGATATCGAAAAGCCATCGACAATATCATTTTTATGTCCTCCGGCATAAATAATATTGAAGCGTATGACTTCGATCACTATGTAGCTCCTCCTGTGTCACTAATGTTGAGGTGTATGGAACTCTCCTCTCTCTCACTAGTGCTGAAATTTATGAGACTCTTCCCCTCCCTCACTAATGCTCAGATGTATGAGACTCTTCCCCTCCATGAGTAGTGCTGAGATACATGGGACTCTTCCCCTCCCTCACTAATGCTCAGATGTATGAGACTCTTCCCCTCCATGAGTAGTGCTGAGATATATGGGACTCTTCCCCTCCCTCACTACTGCTCCGATGTATGGGACTCTTCCCCTCCCTCACTAGTGCTGACATGTAAGGAACTTTCTTACTTTCTTGCGAAACTGTTATATCTCATTGGACATCAAAGATCATGTCAAAAAGTTCTATTTCTAGTCCTATAAGGAATTAAATTGCTTAAAAAAAGACTAGAAGCGGTATGCAGCAAATTTGTTTTCGATGTTGAGTTCCATCCTTTTAAAGAAAGGTGACTGGGTTTAAGAGTCATTTCTTGTCATGTTACGTCGAACCTTTTGTGGATGGTCAATGCTAGATGCAAAAAAGGGAAAATCTCGAGAATGAGAACCGAGAATATTGGTTGGGACCTATCCGAAGCCTTCCATGCCTGACTAAATGTAATTATTCAAAGAGGAATCATTTTGTATAATTGGAGCGTTGGGTACCACTGTAGCTGGTTTCATTTAACTACACTTCGCTAAAAAATTCCAAAACCATGTAAGAAAATGAAAGTAAATCAGAAAATAGCATTTCGTATTTGGTTACTTTTTTACCAGAGTAATAAATACGATTTTATAATCATTTGTGGATATATCTCGTTGTGTTTTCTTCGAACAACTACAATAGGAGCTACTGGAGAACTGACTAAAGCAAATCATAACTATTCAGCAAAAAGCCATTTGACGAGAGAGACGCATACATTACGACAAACAGTGAACCTTCCCAATAATACTTGCTGTTAGTTTAAAATTAGAAGTCTGAAAGGTTAGACAGCTGATCCAAAACGTGTTGTAGTATATGTTTACAAATACGTAGTGTCGTTAACTTTTCTTTTGAATCAAAGATTTCAACACGATAGACACATCCTTTTCACAGAGGCAAAGGAATACCGTGTAGAGAACAGGTCTCGTGTACGTCCGCCTCTCTCATGGTCTTGCTGTAAAGCACCTGCATCAGTCTCTGCCTATGTTCTGTTCTCCGCGAGCTAATTTAGAACTTTGTTTAAAGAAAATCATAAAACTCACAAGCAAAACGGCTTTACGTATTTCCATTACTGTTCTGAATTGCCTGACGCGTTCACGGACGCCAGATCCCATTCTGGACGTTGGTATCCGAATAGACCCTTGTTTGTAATCACAGTTGTAAAGAATAGATCATAGCTGAGAGACTACATAAACAATTCGTTCAACGGACAATGGGAAACACTGAATTATTAATTTATTTCCACGTGTGTGTGTGATTCAGGATGTCTTACCTACAAATCATCAATTTTACTTAACTGCACAACTAATCCTCGTGTATACGAACATGATGTTTGTTTTGTTGCTGCCCTGATGGGGGTGAGGGGTCCTATTGCAACAAGTCTTCTTTTCTGAGTAAAGAAAATAATAAGATATGGGTTGCCTTAGAAAGCGTTTGTGCATGGGCAGATTAATATTAAGTGCTAGGGTAACGATGAAATTGCTTCAGTAGATGTGAAAGTACAACAATCGCCTAGTCATATGACAGGATCCAACTGTAGGAAACCAACAGACATGGAGACATGGAAATTGCTGCTGACCCAAATTTCTCTTTACTTCGACTGCCGTGTGTAATCACTAAAAAAGCCGAGTAAAAGATGCGAATGGGTTGATCAGTTGATGCTTTAGAAAATGATGCTTCTGATGATGCTTCCTTTAAAGCTTTCTGTTTTGTCTGCTCAATTAATGGGGACGCACGTTCCAGTTTACTGATTTTTGAATGTGCACCATTAGACTCTCGGAGAATTACGATCTCACTCTATGTCTCTCATATTCTTGTTTCCACTTCTTAACAGAGAAATATTTAACTAAATTGTTGCCCGATCATGTCTTGTTGATCAATAGAGACATTTTATTAAATTCACTTACTGTGTTCCTCTCGTTCCTCTTCCTCCGAATAGCCAGTAGGGAGATCTGAGGACTGCGTAAAGTATCCCTGCAAAGGTTTCCACCTACTTAATTAGGAAAAGGTAATGCAAAATCGTAAAATATTTTGATACGTTTGGTAATTTCCTAAGATCTAAAACACGGCGTCATATGAGAGTTTTTGTTGTGAACAGTCGCATTGAGACGACATCGACAATGATCGTGAGGTTGCAGGGAACATGTATTCATGAGCTTGACATACCTCCGCTCGCAGTCATTGTCTTGTTAACATTGCCTCCCTAGTAATCCAATCAAAAAGATTTATAGCAGATGCACCCGAGTTGTCATTTATAACTTGGCTTATAACACGTTGTTGTCACCCCACTGACCCTTAAGTACACGCAAATAAATCTAGCGCTGTAAGAGTCCGCGTACATTCTAAACTATGGAAGTATCATTAGCTGATATTTTTCTGCATTCAGGCTAGCCCAGGCACGGCTGAGATATCTTGGCCGTATCCTTAGACTTCTGGATAATCATCTATTTTTTGTGGACCTCCATTTCTACCCCTATAACAAGGGCTAGAGATATCCACGAGTTGCATGTTGATGTCTACAATAGCGTTCCTTACCAACTTAACCTCAGCTGGGATGATACTGTGGGACGTAGCGTCATGCTACCAGCAAGACGCATTAGTAGCGGTCATGGCTCTCTCTAGACCACCCTATCACAAGAAAAGTAAAAAACTCAACTATACTTTTAATACTTATCAATTGAACATTACAGAGTTAGATGGACTTTTAAGAGGCTGGTTCCGTAACACAACCCACTTCCAGTGTAATGTTGATCCATTTGTTGTTACGCAATCAAGACGTCATGGCGAACTGTGAACAATCTTTTCTCGAAGGTCACTCCTAGCTCATGAACTAAATATGTTCATTACCAGGCTCAGCCATTGTTTATCTTGTTGTAAGACACCTGATGTTTTAGCCGTAAATACTAATTGGTGCATTGGTCGTTGCTCCAATGGCTTTTATCTGCAATACTTGTCTATTGTGAAAATGGCACTATACAAACATATCACCCAAACACGAACGACTAACACCAAACATTCACGAGTAATGGCACAGGATAACCCTGTTTTTCAACTCTAATTTACTTAGTTCAAGACAGCGGAAACCAAAATCAGCAACCAATTAAAATATTCTTATCTGCCTCAGATACTTAGACTACAAACCTACAGATGTAATTTAAAATCTTTTAGTTACTGCCAGGCACAATTTTTATAATATATTAACAGGAAGGCATGCAGTGCAAAGGCAAAATAAAATTGTGAAACGAGATGCTTAGAGGGAAAATCTTGGTTAAACACCACCTGCTTTCACGCATACTTTGGAGATTTGTAGTACAGCCATTATATCATCGTTCTCTCGTAGAATTATTTTCTTATAGAAAAGACTACGACTCAAGGCGTGACAAATATCTACCATCAATGGCAACAACTGAGTCGACAAGCGGCAGAATATTTAGCATTATTTTCTTTTCTGTTGTTGTTGTTGTTGTTGTTGTTGTTGTTGTTGTTCTAATAGTCTGTCGTTTGTGATAAGATAGCACTAAGTATGGTTTCTGATGACAACACTTCAGAGAGATTTAAACATCACCTGTTTCAGGATCTTGGACTTTATTTATAGGAACCATCCAAATCATTGATGATTTATTTGTACGACTTCCATGGGTGCGTTAAAACAAGCATACTTGGTTTGTTCACTATTGTGCACCTAAAGTACACAAGTGGGAAAAGTGTGTATACCAAGGAATTTAAACTTTCGGTAAATCCTTAGGAAAATGGGATCTGATGGCACAGTTCTTGGCAACTGCATCCATGCCTCAAGGTACTTATACGGCAATGGCAGACAAACACATTCAGGGACAAGTGCCTATTTCCTACTTGTTCCCATTTTCACATAATGGTATTTGGGTTATTGACAAACAACTGTCTTTCTTAAGGACGATGTGCAAGCAACGCGATTTAAGATATACATCTTCAGATCCCACATTAGTTGTTAGTGTGCCATAACATAAATTTCACGTATTACGGGCCCCTGGAGGCTGGTCAAACAATCTGTTGCCAATCAAACCCAGATCCTGTGATTTTAGGTCTTCACCCATCCGGAGGTCCCCCCCCCCCAGTGGAACAGCTTAAACAATCGTACAATCCAAGGTATGGTAACATATCGTAATAAGTCTTAAAATGTAAAAACTATACATGTTAACACTTGAGAAATGCTTAAAACCAAAACGTTACAAGAAAATAGTCATTTATGACAATCCGTCTTTCTGCCAAGAATTTTTGGAAAGCTCAAGATAATTAGAGGGAAAATATGTAACCATATAATACCAAATCTTTTAGGACTCCTCTTGCATTGCATGTTGCTTCTGTTTAGTTTATATTATAGTCGTTGTAGCAATACAGAGGTGGTTTACATTACTAATATAATAAGCCTGTTTCACTTTTATGTTTCTCACACTTAATGTTTTAAATTCCTTGTCATCGTTCTCCAATAACACAATTCAAAGATACGTTATACAACCGAAAGCCAAATAATCAGATAGATAAATATTACAATAATACTTTCATGATAAAAAGTACAGAAGAATCCTTATCAGCAACATATGAAATTATGGATCCGTACAAAAAATTATGTGCAGACCTTCTATCGTGCGATACATGTTTTGTTATATATTAAGGTATATTCAGAGAAGAATCTTGCCTGCCCTTCTTATCGCACTCTTATCCATCCGATTCAGTGAATAGACTATGAACAGCTACTCCACGAAGATTGATGATAACGTGAGATATTTAAAGTACGTCATATCATGGCCAAAAGATCAGGATTGTGTCTTACTTTTCACTTGAATGGTATGAAAGTTGCCTTACGAAGGACGGTAAGATACGTCTGTCACGATGCTCTAAACACCTCCAGTTAATTCATATCTACATCTTTGTCTTAGTTTGATAGCAAGCAGGTACTTTACCGAAACATATCTTGAAAAAGTGTTTTGACAACAGAACAAAAGTCACGCATGCGTGCACCATCGGGGCTAGGGTGGTCAAAGCATTTCCAAGTAGTGCAGTACAGTGTACCCAAGCATAAAACCAGTAGCAACCAATAGTAGACACAGGTAGCGTAACGTACTACACTAAACAAACTCAAAATGGTAGAGAATGGACCAATAACGTAATATCAGTGTAAGCATGTAGTTTCTTTCTTCTCTTATATTAAGATCAATGAACAGTACAAAGTCCGCCTTTCACAAAATCACGAGAGATGTTTCTTTTTGATTGATTGATATGCTAAGCGTTAAAAGTTAAAAAAACAACCTGTATCTACGAAGTTTCCCAAAGAAGTCTCTGTTGTTCCATTACTAAATAGTTTGAATAATAAGGAAAAGAAAATTAGTGCAATATGACTGTTATCATTGTTAAGAAACTGCCTTTTTAAATAGGGCGTGGCATTTTAATCGTGTCAGGGCTGAGGACAATTTAATGCTAGCAGCACTCAGAAGTAATCAACGAAAATATCTCCCGTGCTAGCACAAGTTTGCTAAAACAGATGTAGGGTACGCCGAATCGTCCCTCATAAGGAGTCCCATGTAAGGTTTAAGAAATGAAACTCCTGGTCGAAAGAAAGCAGTTAAGGAAAGAAGGCTCGTTCGTCGTCTGGCGTCCGGTTAGTTGTTATGTCGCAGGGGAGTCGCCCTCCAAATCGTGGGACTGGGAATGCGTTCGGACACATGTGCCATTTCCACGTGAACGTGCCGTTTATGCTGTTTACAAAAGTGGATCACACTTTGTTAATTTTTCTTTCCTGCTTTGAGTGATTCTTTGTCATATGTCCGGTTGTTTATATCCATATCACAGGCCCCCCGGTCTCCACGGCAACAATGACACTCATACTTATTTAAGGCATCCAGACGCCGTGTCTAAAAGAATACAAAACAATAACGCAATTTCATGCCACGTTATCAGCATAAGCACAAATTCTCCTTTTCCGAGAAATTACTCCTCTTTTTTGCAAGAACATGAAATCTGAAAAATGATGAAAGTTTAGTCTACGTTACAAGTTAGTTCTTTCGTCTTTCAGAGAGACGAAATCCCATGCGCATCATTATAGCTGGTGCCGGCAATTCCATATTTGCCTTTTCGGATTATTTACCAAGCTGCACTTTCTTTCATAAACGTTTTAAGAACTTCTCTCAGTCACTTAATTCTAGTCGGAAGCACATAATCATTGGCTTTTTACTTTGTCAATTCCACGCAGACATCCTCCGTCTTACTCACAAAGAGCTTTCCCCTCTAGAAGCTCAAACTAATATTACGCCTTGTCTTTGAATTTAGCGAAGTAAGCAACGGAATTGATCTGCCATGCAACCAAACTATTTCTATGGAAGTGTGGCAGCAAGATTCTGTCTGGTTCTGTTAGACATATGGTTTGCAGACTTTTTCAATCTCAAGATTGAAAACTTTTGAAACTTACTCCAAGAAAACAGGTCATTCAAATTTTATTACTTCTGATCTATCGTCCCCAGACACTTAATAAAGAAGTGGAGAAGATGACTTGAGTCTTTTGCAATAGTTTTGGTGGGGTGTCTGCGAGATGGATTACACGGTATGATATACGCTAAGATGCATATAAAGCTAAAAAAACCCAACACAACAACAACAACAAAAACACACACAAAAGAACAACAACAACATCAAACAAGCAAACCAAAACCACAATAACAAAACCAAGCCACACTACCATGCAAGAAGCTCTGGACCAGGCCAATCACAGTTCTGTTTACAGGAAAAGGAAATAAGAAGCCCTGATGTTACAAGATATTATTTTTATTTTTATAAAGAAAATTATCGTTTTCGACATTGAGGACCTTGAGCATAGTTTAAAAGGTTTTACTTTCACTTGCCATTCCACCAATTGCACTCATACTAAGATTAATAAAATGAATGTTACTAAAGGTTCTCTTCGAGTCTCAGCACAACTGTTGATACTAATAATGCTAATAATACACAATAATGATTGACTATTAACCTCTTTATCCAAGTGAGCAAGTGATTTGTATTTAGAAGACAACTATTGATTACTACAGTCAAAATCTGCGCACTCAGTGATTGTTCACTTCGTAGATATAATAGCCCTCTAGTCCTCGGTGTTCTGAACTGCTGCATCCACAATCAATAGTGCCGTGCGATTTTAAGGATACTATTAGATATAAAGCGAAATTTTGCCTTTTGGAGATTTGCAGAAGTGATTGCTGCTCTTCGTATGTCAGGCCTCAGGCTAATTTACATGCTACGATTTGTCGGGTCGATTTAGGGATGAATCAGTCACGGACCAACCCTAGATTTATCGCACGTATAATCAGCCACCACGACGCGCTCGACAATTTGGGAGCACAAAAACTCTTTTGGATTTCATCTTATTCATAAACAGCTTTTTCTACAAGCTCAATCGGAGACCCTACTTGAGAATGGGAAATTAGAAATCACGTAGGTTTGGGGGCTGTATTCACCTGGATGGTATCATAGCTTTGCATGCGAAAAGAAACCACATAATCGTGTCGCAGCTGGTATGTAAAATTTCAAATGAAACGCACAGCATTATTCTCTGATATGCCTACAGCGTGTACCTACAAAAAGCTCCAATCAGTAATGGAGTTCCTTGTGGCACTGCCAAGACATCAAAGATCGGGAATAAATCTGTTGCAACGTCAGAGACTTTTTAAAAATCGGCCCGATTCCTGCTGAGTTCAACAACCGTGAAACCAGTCTCCTGTGAAGCGGTCCGACAAAATCGTAGCGTGTAAATCAGCCTTTCTCTGGATAGGAAACAAACAGTTTGCAGCTAAGACTAAGAACATCATAATCTGGTCGAGGCCAATGTGCACGGTACCTGTTACTTTCAGCACATTTACTGAAGAAAAAATGTGCTGCTTTATCTAATAAAACTTAATCTCAGCATAAAATTCAATGGAGACGTGGAGCTCGTTTTATAGGATGCTCAACACAGGCGTTGCCACGTAGAATACGTCAGCATATACCGTCCTCATACTTAGAAATAAAATGATGCAAGGTCTGCAAGACGAAGTGTATCGCCAAATACGAATATAATGAATCAGCTGTTGCTCAATATTTAATCGTCTTCATCCTGTCTCGTTATATAAACTGCGGGAGGCCCAATTCGAATAACCAATCACCCTAAATCCTGGAAGTAGTGTACTTTAATTTCACAAGCTGGACCTTTGCCGCTAAAACAATTTGTAATCGATGTTCCTTTATGTTACTTTCCCTTTCACACCTGCCTTTACTAACGGATAGTATTTGCAGTTAAGGCCTTCTCTATCCAACTTTTGACGTAAGATTGTGACTAGTGTTAAACGCAAAAGCGTTTCAACCTGACATAACACGTTGTTGAAGTCGATATTTGTATTTTGTACCACTGATGATAAGTTAAAACATGATACATTACATGGGACTGGGGAGCTCATTGAGGGCATTGTCCCGTGTTTCCCTGTATCTACTCGTCTGTATCACACCACACTTATTTTGAGTTTCATGTCTTCCTGTTTCGATGGCATCCTTTTTGTTTCCCACTGAGGAGTAGCTTCCTTTCCGGCGCTACATGTCAAGATCTACTGAATCACCTGTTACTTTATTTTAAGTTTCTGTATTTCATCTCTATATGACTAGTTTCACTTCGGTCCTATACTCGTCCTTGTTTGTAAACTCGTCTTCGTAAAGTCGTCTCTGTAAACTCGTCTTCATATACTCGTCTTCAATCGGATCTCGTATTATCAGGGTAAAATGTCATCCTCTTCTCTTATTTTGTAACCTGTTAAACTGATACCTCCATTGATCGCTCTGTTGCAACCGGAAATGAAATTTGTCTTGTCAGCATACAACGGTCCGGTAGGCTTTATGTTCGTGTGAAAAGGTAAGGTATAATAGGTCTATGTTTAGTGTTTATGTCTATTGTTTGGACAAAAAGTTTCGACTCTCTACTGTTTGTTTATCAATTGTTTATTGTTTGTCTATTGTTTGGATGAAGTTCGTTACATCACAAAGAAGAAGTGACGTCACTACATAGCTTTCGCCACGTTTTGAATCTCGAAGTTTTACTTTCTCCTTGTGTTATGAACGGTCAAAGCTATGACACTAAAAGTAGGAGATCGTATACACAGTCAATACTCTAAATCTTGCATCTCTTTAAAAATTCTGTTCTTGACTCGGTGAGGCAAACAATGTGCCAGGTTAACATACTTAATACAATTTTTTTAAATAAAAGTTTTAACATGGGCGGATATCAAAACTGAGATAATCTGAATTTCATAATGAATAAAGAATATAACTAAGCCTTAACGGGAATGTGTTAAAAGAAAGGCTTCAATTAATAAGGTTCTGTATCTGAAATAAACAAAGTATTGTCTTGACCATACCTACAGGCAAGTGGTAGTTTGATTCTCATGGTTACCCAATATTCACACCGATCAGATATCATATAAGTATAATTGTTGCTTTTCTATACCCTTTCGATATCCCTTTATAATTTTGTTTATCGAAACCAATGTCGATATAATTTGTGTTGTTGTGTTAATATTGTTGTTCAGCTCCCAATCAAATTTCACTCTATGTGGTTAATTCTATATCATGGAGACTTAATCCGTCAGATTCCACAAAATGTACTTTAGTCTAAAGAGATAATAAAGTAAAGTGAAACTATGTCACCAACCGGATTCGAATCCGGACCCACGTAATCACGTCATTTTGCTCTACCATCAGAGCTGTGGACACCCGATGATGACATGCTTCACTTTTCTCTCGTCACCACATTAGCTTCCGATGGTGAGCAAATGGGGATCGAAATCTACAATCATGGACAATGAAATATGAAAGTTTCCCCAACCCCCGTTCCAAAATATTGTTCAGTTTGAAAACGAGCA
>JAAAKL020000629.1:0-38982 GCA_010016065.2 Carybdea cf. marsupialis auct. non (Linnaeus, 1758)
CTCTACTTTGGTTACTAAAGAGAAAACAATGCCACGCCCTTTTTTCTTCTGCCTCTGGGTTTGCCCCCCCAACGTGAAGGAGCTGGCTTCGTGCCTGCATTTCTTCAAGGAGCCCTGAAGTTGCTCATCATTACACCATTACAAAATCCACGAAACTAACTAAGTTCAACCTAATAAGATATCATGGGTTATTGATCTTAAAATTACTAAATACTGCTTCATAACATTGCTTTGGAAACACTTAATTACACGGAGGCCAGGGAAGTGTTATGGGAGCCTTCTTTGTATTTATATGTTAAGTCTTTTCGTGATAGATGTCTTTGTTCTGTAATTACTCTTCTGTTGTAATTACTCTTTCCTCTATTAAGTGTTGCTTTGTTCGTTGTCAATATATAAACGTTTGCTTTAGTGTAGTTTGTGCAGACGATGTAATGTAAAACTGAATGCCAGCAGTCACACAGAAGTGTAATGGAATTGATATATGAGCATGGACAGGCAATATAGATTTTTCTAGTGTCATTCTTGGATTTTATTCTAAAACAAGGCTCCCGTTTTACAGAAGCACATTGAGAACATGGTGTAGAGAAAATCTGAGCCCATCCAACTCTTTTGCGGAGAAGTGCACCGTAATAACCAAGCGTGGTGCGAAAATGAGTGATTTGTCTATGGACAGTAATGGTGTGGGTCTTTAAGGTGGGTTCTAGAAGGTTTCGGGATGTTTTAGAATATCTCGTCAGCCTCTGGTAATCTTGAGGATGTTAAGCAATTTGATAACCCTCACTACGTAGCCACATCTTATAGTTCTTTTTAGCATTGCTACGCAGGGTTCTCAAACCACGGAAACCTTCATGTCAATAGCGTAGAAATGAAATTGTCTTTGACGTTATTTCCAGATCATGGTTCCTTTTTGTATGCAAGTATAATAATCTTCCATGTAAATGACTTGATGATGCACAAATTTTATTCGACTGGAACTTAAAGCTGTTGTAGTGATTTCAGTCGTGTTACTTAGGTCATTACATGAATTTAACAACTTATGCTGCCATTGCGCCGCGAAGTCATGACTGTACGAGACCAACACATCCTCCTATAAAATGGTGACCCCGACGTGATGGCAGCATAAGCAACTTCATTTCTTTTCAATATGTGTAATCAGTGATGGCTGATTTTCATGACAACTTTAGAAACTCAGCAAACGACACTGCTGTCTTTGAACTGCAGAAAATAACGCCTTGAGCTTTTTTCCCACTTATTTTGCTATATTGACAACAGAATGAGAGCCATGTGCCGTGAATGCAAAGTCAGCTCCATATCTACAACATTTAATTACCGCAGTTTCACTAATGAGTCCCGATAACTGAAGACTCCATACTCCGTCGTAAAACGGTAGGCCGAGTAAAAATGGTGTCAGTCTCTGTCACATGAATTTCGATATCATTCAGATTGTAACTTTGGTCTTACCATTCTCTCGTATTAGTCGACATGGGCATCTATATGTAGTGTAATAAAATTTTTTCTTATTTGTTCCGCGTTAAACTGAATTTAGCGGTCCTCTTATCCATCATCTGCGTTGGTTGCTGTCGTTAATGAAACCCAACTTGGAAATTCATTACTTTCTGTAGACTACCAGTGTGCTTAAATACCTTAGCAATTTTTCAGCCAAAATTTTCTTTCATACCTCAAATCATTCAACGGATGCTACTTTTAAAAGTTAAGTTATTGCTTTTCATTATACTTTATACACTATACGCCTCCCGCTTAATTAAACTCGAAGCTGAAAATGTGACTGGACTTCGATATGAGTGAAGGCTAACAACTGAAGAATCGTCTATTAAAGCCTAAATATAGTACCACTCATTTTGTATGATTCAAATTTTGGTTGTTTTACAATATAAGCATCTGACAAGTCCTACCGTTTTGCCGGACTTACACCTACTAATACATCTTTAATCCCATCTAGATCTTAAAAAGCATGGTAATACAGAGAATCAGGTAAGTAGGCAGACACGAATCTGATGCTTTTTTGGGGGTGGCATACTCGATTTCGAGCGTAGCCTGTTGCCCAGCCAGAATGAGCAATGTCCTGTGGAGAGATAACATTTACAAGGATGGCATCCCGTTGCCTTCCCTAACAGATAGTCTTTATATTAGGCTAGGCGTGATTCGAACCCACAACCTCTGGCATGTGAGTCTGACTCCTTACCAGACTTTACAGACTTGCCACTTATAACATTGTGTAAGGCCACTTTTAAAAATGGAAGCAGGTCTGCATGGATACAACACCAACATTGTGACTTATATGTCAGAGGTCAACATTTTCATCATTAAAAGGCGTTAGTTAACAGCCTTCCTATCATAAATGCACTGTGGTAACAACATTACCAGTTTAAGCCAATGCTATCTCTGCCCCATACCAATGTGATATCCCTGTTGTCTCCAAAATACGCCACTGCCCTTACCCAAAATTTTTGGCGCTCCACGTCAAAGGTAGAACAATTAATTTGTAAATGGGGCCTCAGAAGAAACTTGAACAGTCTCTAAGACCTGAGGGCCAAAGCAACAATAACGAACACGAAGTCTGGAAAACTATCTCCCTTTTTGAATGGTATCAAATTTACATATATAACTTAAATACTTCTATAAATTGCCTAATCCAAATTTTGTTGTATAGGTCAAATAATAAAATAATCTTTCAGAAAGAAAAAAAAATAAAAATCATTGAATCGGTACATAATTTTTTTCTTACCTATGTTCCAATATAAAATCGGCCTCATGCCGGCTTAATAGTGATGCCAAAGTGATAGGACAACGTTGGGCCTTAGTTTGCCCAGGTCTACTTGTAATCTTCTGATAACTCTTCATACAAACCTTGAGCACGATTGATCCAATTGTGTAACCGTGCATAAAAAATAAACAGACAAACGAGGATTTCATATCCTGTATTTTCTCGTGTTCAACACCATAGGTTTGATCTTGAAATTGAATATCTTTTTTTACCTATCATTATTTGAGATGTAAAAGTTATAAACTGACTGCACAAATTAGGACGTAAAATGCAAAAGTATCTCGATAGCCGAAGTTTTTTATGAACCGTGGGAGAAGAATTTGAAACCTCATGGTAGGTACCTTAACGTAAAGAGTATGATAGAATTGAAAGTGCAGGAAAATTATGAAAGCAGTGGACATTTAATGATAAAAATGTTACCCACCACACAATCTCTTTATAGGAAGTTCTCTAAAAATGTGATTGACTTCCTCATTATATTGTTAGATTTCATACCTGCGAGGTGTAGGGATCGATATTGTTGGAGAAGTGGCGATATTGTAATTTGCGTTTGGGAGATTGTAGGATGTGTTGTTGATGTTGTTGTGGTGGTGTAGGAAATGAATGGCTTCTTTTACCTTCCTGCTTGCTTCGCTGATCTCTCTGTCTATTATTCCACTATTTCCCCAATTAAAAGTGTAGTATTTTCTCCAATTTGTTTGTCCTCTTTTCCCTCTGACCGAAAGAACGTTTGGATTCAACAATATATAATATATATAATATATACTAACATACTGCAAACATACTTAATTTGTATAAGGATGCTCTTGGTTTCCGATGTAGGAGTAGGGTCCATGGGCTTTGATAGTGTCTTGCGTAACGAGGAGGCTGTGAAGAGGAAACGTTGGATATTTTGTTCTTTGATTATTCTTTTGATCGGTTCACTTATGTCTTCGATCGAAGGAAGACGTATGTACTTGAGGTGTTCTGTACTTAGTTTCTGGGTCCGCATTTTCTTTCTCCTTTGGGCTGCTTTGACAGTATTTGCGCTCTATCAGATTGACGCCAGGATGTCTTGCAGGTGTTATTCCTTTGTAAGCAGAATGGACAAGATAGGTTATGAATTTTTCCCTCCTTCAGAATGGGGTGGTGATGTTCAACATTGAATATTATGTTGCTGGATGCTTCCTAAGATGGTTTCACTTGTGTCTTTGATGGAAGGAAGATACATGTACTTGAGATGTTCTGTACTTAGTTTCTGGGTTCGCATTTTCTCTCTCCTTAAGGCTGCTTTGATGGTATTTGGGCTGTATCAGATGAACGCCAGAATGTGTTTCAGGTGTTTTTCTTATGTAAGAAGATTGGCAAGATAGATTATGGATTTCTTCCTCTTCCGAATAGGGTGAGGATGAAGCTGTTGCAAGCTGATGTAGCAGTAGTATCGTATGGCTGTTACAAAAGGTTAAAAAATAACGTTACAGTGGAAGTGGGAAGATCACAAAATAGAGGATTCGGCGGTAGGGGAGAAGGAGCAGATTGCTTGATTGAATTTTGTGATTTTAAAATAGCAAAATAATACGTTGCAAATGTAAACCTGGTAACGGTGATAGCATACAGAAAATGAAGCATGACAAAGCTGACTTGTTATCTATGATGATGATGATGATGATGATGATGATGATGATGATAATGGTGACAATGATGATGATGATGATGATGATGATGATGACGGTGACGGTGACAATGATAATGATGATGATGATGATGATGATGATGATGATGATGATGATCGCATTAGTTTACATGACGATGGTGAAATATAAGTTCTTCGACTTGTTGTCCCTGATTGTTGAATATGGTTTTGCCGTAGAACCAGAATGTCTAAATTACTTAAATTCTTATTGTATTGTCTAGCCTTGGACTGACACGTGCTTAATTTGGTAAGAAGGCTTCTGTAAAATATCAAGCAACTGTAAGAGGCGAAAGTAAGAAATGTTGAATACGATAAATGTACTTCATTAGGAAACTAGCCTTTAGATGAGCTATTAAGGCTCGCTTCCGATAACAAATTCTTTTCTACAAGAAAGGCAGCTGAACTTAAGGGCGCATCCCTTTGAACAAGCTATGAGAACATTTGGATATGGAATAATATGAGGTTTTCACCAGTCTATGTCACCAGCTTTTACTCTCAGAAGGGGAATCCGCATAGCATGTGAACAAATTTTTATTTGAAATATCAGAATATTCAAAAAGCCCTTACAAACATACAATATTCGTTATCACTATGACGCGTTTTCTCCTTTGTTTCTTCACAAAGTCAATAACTTGTGTATACTAATCTTAGTGCTCATGTAACGACCTAAATGTTCACTACCCAGTAGATTTCAACACGAACAAGAGCTGCAGGGACTTCATCTTTCACGATATTAAGCTGTTCGTGCAAAAATTAAATTTCTTTTTTCAGCCTGTTGCCACGCTGTAGTTTTTCTCTGCCACTGTTTTCGTTCTCACCTTTCCAAGGCGGTTCTTCCTAAAATCGATGTTGATGTACTTAACCCTTGTTTAACTTTCTAAATGCTTCGTAAACTGAAATGAATCTTTGATGCTCTTAAGAAGTATTGAGCAAAACATTTCTGCCTTTTTTCTCTCAAAGTTAGTGGTTATTCCTAACTAAAATCCTTACAATAAATTTGTTGATTTAATCTTTTTGTTCGACTGCTTGACGAAAGTTAAATGAGGATTTTTATGTGATTATTTGGGGGAAATTAAGTGCTGCTTGAACCGCTTAATTAACGTTGACAGTTTAACCTGATAATGTCACAAGTAGTAAAATTATCTTATGACATCTGTTTGTAGAATTGGAAAGTCAACAGACTGATAGTTTACGGGTTTGTCGCGTGGTTTTCTAAATAATAAGTTAACATTTAGAAGTCCATGGGGATGCAGGCTTAAATCCCATGCATGGTGTCAACATAGATCTTTTAGCTTTTTTGTTTTTCATCCATGTCACGATATCGAGAAAGTTTCCTTAACCTGATGAGGTCACAAGTGGTACAATTATGTTATGACTTCTGGTGGTAGTGCTGGAAAGTCGACAGACTGGTAGTGTTGTACCACGGCCTTCTAAACAATAAGTTATAATTTAGAAGTCCATTGAGTCGTAGGCTTGAATCCCCTGTATTGTGTAAACTTATATATTTTAGGGTTTTTTGTTGGTTTTTGTCATGTCAAGATAAATTTTGTTTCATTAAAGGATCTGTTTTTGATCTGTTACACTCATAAGTACATTTTCGATTTGATAATTTAAAAGTTTGCGATCGTTTGGTGCCGCTTCCTTTTAATTTAAGTCAGATAACCATAAAAATAATCAGACTGTCTCATTTTGGAGAACAGAACTTTTTAATCTTGAATTTAATTCAAAGTATTTTTTAATTTTCTTAAGGTAGGTGAATATATTAATTTGCAACATGGCAACATTCAGCTTACATGCGTGATGGAAAAGAATAGTCTCTTAGATGTTTCTATAACTGGTTCTCAGTCTCTTTTTGTCACTTCGTTGTATCATAAATCAACTTTCACCGGATTATTTACTCATTTTGACAGTTTTATTTCCGTTTGAGTATGCGAATGGTCTTCTATATTCCTTACTTCAACGTAGCTTTGATATTTGTTTGTCATACGAAAAATTTAATCAGGAGCTCTTGAAGTTTTGTTGTTTTGCACATGACAATGGTTACCCGTCACAATTCTTAGATTCGTGCGTTAATACGTTTTAATATAACATTTTTACACCTGCTCTTGCTGTTCATTCTGTTTACTTGCTGTTCATTCTGTAGCTAAACGTAGTATCAGTTTTGTTTTACCCTTTACCGGTGACCACTAGCTGCAAATTCGTACACAAATTAAGAAACTTACTATCTCAGTATATGTAGTGTATATTCTCAGGTTAACATAAGGTTTGTTTTGCGTCTCACTTGTTGCCTCTCCACCTTCTTCCCTGTCTAAGTTTTAATAGCCACCTCTCTCCTATCAGGATGGTGCAGGTCAGATGATCCGTCAGTTCCAAAGGCATCTATCGATCCACCTAGGCGTCTCTTCTTTGACTGTGAAAAATTTTCCAGCCCTCCTTTTTCCAATACTCGTTCCCACTGTAATGAATATTATAATAATCTTTCTGAGTCTAACTTCGATTTCCTAGCTACGGCTAACTCTGAGTTTAACTTGTTTCTCAAAGAATGCCTTCTTTTGTCTAAACTCAAAACTTGTCGAAATTTATCCTAAAGCTTTCCCGAAAGCTCTATTCCTCTGTCTCTCTTTTAGCACTTATCATTCCCCCTTGGGACTATTACCTTTTTCTATACTTTTGTATCGTATGGCGTTTTCTTTGCTTAAAGTTTTCTACGTTGTGTGTTTTGTTTTTGTTTTTGTGTATTCTATTATACCAAGGTGAGATACATTGAAAGCCAAAAAGAAAAGTGTATCCCCCTATTTGGAATTATTCTTGCCACTATTGTCTCCCTACCCTCTATTTGCTATTTTTTATCATTAGATTAAAATTTCAACCTGGCCAATCAATTACGGATATTTGTTTCAACATTTAAGTTTCGACATGCCAGCATTATTTTGCACCTAGCTCAAGAAAGACGTTGACTACGCTTGCAACCCCTCCCTTGGCACAGCACTTACTGGTATTGGAAAGAATACTGACACAGAAATTTTATGACCCAATGAAGGAATTTGTGCTTCATTTGGATGCACTGGCCTAGGTGAAGCTTCACAATAAAATTATGTTCTTATTCCATTTTCGCGTAAGGCATTGTCAGATGTAAAAACTTGGTACCTCAATATTATGAGAGATTTATATGCTAAGCGTCATATATGCACTGGAAAGATTCCACCACTACAGTCACAGTCCACTCAGAACATTCACCTCTCAAAACTATCTGCAAAGGGAATTTGATAGGCTTCAGCGAAACAAACCAGAATGCTATTACGTCCTATTCGAGGTACAATTCAACATTCTCTACAAAACAGGTGATAACGTCAAGTTTTAAGATGCACTATCTAAAGTTTCACCTTACTGGACTGGCAACTTTTCAGGGATAGATATCCAAATCCATAATTTCAATTACCTATTGCATGATTTACATTCACGTCTCGATGTGTACGCAAAGCTGTAGCTGACAATTTAATCCTCAGTGTTGATCTAAATTTGTACAAGGTTGGCCTCAGTAGAGAAAGGATTGCCTAGAGATACTAACTTGATATAGGAATAACAGATACAAGGAAGACGTTCAGGATGGTAATCTCTTGACAGGAAACCGCATCATCATATCATCCACCATAAAGAATCACTTTCTCACTTGAATTCATGCTGCTCATTAAGATGTGGAGAAATCAAAACTGTTTACTCGCACTGCAATATTTTTGGGTAGGCATGCAAAGAAATGTTAGAAAAATGCACTTCTATCAAAAACTCCAACACTCACAATAAAGGGAGCCTCTTGATCCGAACGGTATTGAACCAAGAGTTTGGCATACCGCTACTGCAGATATTTTCCAATGGGAAAAACAAACTTATCTTCTAGTAGGAGACACTCAGTCTTGTGTTTCGTTCATTTGCAGACTGACTTCTATTACATAACAATCCAACATCGCTCACACCTCAGCAATGCTCGACAAAAATGGAATCCCCGACAAATTTCTTTTAGACAACGGGCAGTCATGAGGAATTCCAAATTTTCTCAAAGATCTACGGTTTTCAACATGTGACCACCTCCCCGCATTTTTCTTGCTCTACTGAATTTTTTGACTGATTAGTCGGAACTGTAAAGCTTATCTTTACTTCCAAATGCAAAGAAACTAAGTTAGACTCACTTAGAAATACTTAACCTTCTCATTTCCAATCGCCGGCAGAATTCTTAGCTGGAAGGAAATATCAGACTCCTCTCACTTTTCATGTTGCTCCCAATGACAATGATACCAACGAACGACTGATAGAATTAAAAGAAGCCTCGTCATAACAATAAAATCCCAAATCATGTGCCTTATCACCTCTTGCAGAGGAACATAATGTTCGTGTACGATATCCAGAAACAAGGATGTGGAAATCTGCCGTAGTTATCCAAGAGCCACCTCAACCAAGATCTTGCGCAATAGAGACAAGTTGAAGTAACGTTACAATAACGTAACAATTGATCATAACATCTGCATCATGTAAGAACTGGTGCATTTTGTTAAAAACTTTTTTTAAAGAAATGGGAATGTTATGATCAATTGTGACTTATCCACTATCGTTAACTGGGACGATCACAGAGACATTCAGCAGTTGGAGTACATAGTAAACATCTGCAGAGAGCGCCTGACAAAATACCCAGAAACCTGTTGGGCGAATATGAGGTGCAGTTCGTCTTTACAAGTTGAGAGAGTACAGCAGTTAAAGCCTTTGCTGGGAGCCAGAGTAAGTGAAAGCACATGGATCATCTAGAGACCTCTATCGCGCCTTCATAGATCTTCTGAAACCCTATGACTAAATAAAAAAAGAGTTGGGAGTCTACAATTGTATAAGAATCAGTAAAGTGCCAGTACAGTTGATCAAATCCAAAAAGGTTGTCAGGACAACACCATGGGTATACCCAACCATCCAACTATCAAGTAGGCCTTGCGATTAGCCTTGACTAAATTTCTGTTTATCATTTTGATGGATACAAAACGTGTTATCAGAGGAGAACTACTACAGGACGTAATCGTTTCATACAACAAGTGATTATGACAAACAGCGACGAGGAACTCCAGGTCAAAAATCTCATGTCACTTTATGGTATGGTCAGCAAATTCCTGAAGGTGAACACAGGAAAACAGATTTGAGGGTGAGTAGCAAAGACAATATGAAGGAAGAAATCTTTGGCTGGAGTATTGTCAGACTGAAGAAGGTGAAGATTTTTAAACATCTTGATACTATTCTGAGTGAAAAAGGAAGGTGCGAAGAAACAGTGAAAACTTTAATAACAGCAAGAAAATTAATGATTTTATTGGAGATAAGAGGGTTTGCATTGAAAGGTAAAGCCAAGATCTAGAAGACCGTCTTTAGACAAGATACATCGGAAAAAAGAGGAAACTTCTGATATGAGAGTAGCGAGACGCAGCAAAGGGATAACGCTGTGAAACAGTCAGAGAAGCCATGGCATTAGAATAGAGCTGTGTCTGCGGAAAATTATATCGCAAACACGGACAGATTCAAGGCTGTCTTCAAATCAATGAGGCCTTCTGAAAAGAGTAAAACTAAATGTTTCGATTCCCTCTTCAATTTCATGTTTTGTCGATTTTATACTCTGAGGAGCGTCAGAAGGAAAAGCTTTTAAGTACTAAAATGAATTCGCTACTTCGTGCAGTTTTATTGAAACTAGTAAGTCCGATGTTTGATACAGAAGTACTCTTGTAGATCTGGTTCTACCAAGAGTCTCAATTATATTGTCATAAGATAGATAAAACTGCTGCAATATTTACTCACTGGTTAACTGATGAAGAATCTTCAAGAAAGGGATAAGTACTCAGCACAAGAGTCCAGATGAAACATCCAATGTTTAACACAACTTCGATTGAATGTACCGACATCTACGCACTTGACATCATATCTCATGGCGTTTCATTTACGAAACAATTAAGGTGTAAACTTGGTGAACTAATGGTATTAAAGTGTGAAAATAGTTTGATGAACTCTAGTCCACCATAGAATATTAGCACTTAGGAACAATATAGTGTATACCAATCTTTCTAGACTGTTTTCTGATCCCTGCATTTGTACTCTTAAGCTAAAATAAAATTTGCGATGAAAGTAGGACGATCTTTGTTTTTTATTTATTCAAATGGGAAAGATCATTGATATGTTAAAATAAACTATGGCACAGCATGAGGTGGTGATCGTTATTTGTTGAGAAGAGAAGATTTCAAGTTATCAATTGTGAGTGGATTTTCGAGATGATCTGTCACCACCGTGCTGAATGTCGAGCTGGATTTTGATGTCTATCGGATGAGGACTGGGAGCTAATTGGTAACTAGAGAAATGATTTATGCTTACGTCGTGATTCACATAGCTCAGTTGATAAAACAAGCGTAGCAAATGAGTGGGTCAAGGATTTGAATGTCTTAAGTGACATATTTTGTATTTCTCGAGCATCTTCCAAAAGTTTCACTTACGCATGTAATTGTTATCCAGGATGTGTATAAGTACAAATAGGCAGCGGCGCGGACGTCCGACTACATCTGCTCGTGGTGCTCGTGGACAAACTAAAAGAGATCTTTTGGATCCTCGTATATGTAGGTTTACGCATTGTAAGTCAAGGAAACGTATGGATAAAGGAAGTCGTGATTGTTGGAATTCATGTTAATTATGCGCCAACCATTATGAGGCTATGTCAGGACTACGAGGTTATGACGTCAATCCCACGCGGTATACTTATTAGTAACTTATACAATTCAGTTGTTGGTCCTTTGTATTGCTGTAAGGAGGTCGGTTGGGTCTAATCATGTTAAAGTAAAATATATCGAAGTTTGTAGAATATGATCAAACTATACGTTTATATGATCCTGAACTCTGCGCGGCTCGGCGAAATTTATCAGTGATGATAATGTGACAACCTTTGAAGGACAGGTTTTATAAGTGGTTGGAGTAAAAGCGGATTTATTTTGTATGAACAAGTAACATAAACTCTCAAAATAAAACGGACATTTAAAATGTGGTATATTTTTCTGAAAACTTTCTGTAGAGATAATGTCATACGGTTACAATGATGTGGTATCAATTTCATCAATACAATTATTGTATAAGAAGACACTCGATTTAAAGACAAATGGACAGGAGTAGCACTCGTCAGTATTTTTATCACATAAGTTTACTCTTCAGTTCTGACTTCAAATTAAAGTAATTAAACATCACATACTCTTTTAGATATACTAAAGTTTATCGTCTCAATTGATACCATTGAGATTGTAGAGGTTTTCATGTCATGAGTCATAGATTTTTTTAAAGCTACGTTTCAAGAGATTCTTGTGCCATCTTCAGGCCGCAGGTAGTCTGAAGCAATCTGAAAATGGAAAAGTATTGGTTGAAACATAGCTTTGAAAAGTTCATGGCTCTCGTGGATTTGCTCTGTAATTTTAGCTAATATCTGTCGCTTAGATGATGAACAAACAAGATGTGTAATCACTATGCATTTCTTTCTCCGATGCAAGGATGCAAGGAGCTGGGCTCGAATCTTTGATCTCAGTGTTCTGACTCGATTGTGTGAAATGTTAACTAATCGCTTAGATATTGCATATTGGTCCAAAGATTGTATCCCACAAAAAATTGAAAAGAAAAGACTTTCACACAAACGACACTTTCACAATAATAATGCGTCGGTTGATAATTTCTTCCATGTTCTCTATCTGGAACACGAATCCTCTATGTTAACTATTGAATTGGGGGAAGACGCATTTTAAAGTTGCTTGATCGGGCTCCTGAAGTTGAGACCAAAGTATACGTTAAGCTCTTCAATATTATTACAGTAATGTAAACCCACGAAAGTGGTGTTTTCCTAGCTCAAATTTCCACAAAACGTGATAGACACAGCTCTTAAGAAATTTCTGAATTCGAAGGTATCAGACCAGGAAACCAAGCGCCATGACACGGCAAACGCTATCAAGGCCATCGTCCCTTTTAAGGATTACGCATCTGGTAAAATTGTTAAGAAAAGCTGGACAGTTTTAACATGAAAGTGAAAATTATTGCACGACCGGTATGTTCTAAGAAAAAAAGTAACTGTAAAGCCAAACTGCAATCAGTTGAGGTAGGCGTGGTAAGCCGACAATACGTAGTATATATAGCTAAATATATAGCTATGATATATATATAGCTATATAGCTATATATATAGCTATATAGCTATATAGCTGTGCAATTCAGAATCTGCAGGCGATAAATATGGAAATTTGCACGAACGGGCAAACGGTCATAAATAAAAGTCGGCATCACTTTACAAGCCTTATAAGGATTATAAATTAATAATAAATTAAGGAAGAATAAATGAAGCTTATTAGGAGGGAAATAAAAGCAATATTCATTTGCTTTTTCTTTAAAATTTTCAAGTACATTCAAGATGCATTAACAAGTTCGATTAACTGATCAAAGATATGCTATTTATTCCTAAAATACAGTAGACCTCCATAACTTGATCCCACAGAACTTGAACTTTCAATAACTCAAATAATTTTCTCTGGTACCTTTGAAATGTAATATATTTTGTAATCAATTAACGTCTATAATTCAAACTTTTTCTCCATAAAAAATCATTAAATAACAAATCTTGTGCTTGAAATCCCCCTGACATGCATTTTTGTGGAAACTCGTTATATCATATAGTCATTCCGGTTACCTCGACATAACAGGGGATGCAAGTACCATTGACTAAGTTGGGGTTAAGTCCATATTGAGCAAAATTGGCAAAATTATAATATACCTTTCGGAAACATGGAAATTGATCCTGTTTCTGATTGACAGCACGATTTAAAGGTCCTGCAAGAATCCTAGCCAGAACTGGTACCAAATGACCTGACAGCAGCAAATTTGGTTGACATGGACAGCAATGTTGCAAAAAAATTGAGAGCATTTCACAGACGCAGAAATTGTTGCTGTAACCGTAAATGATGCCGAAGAAGAGGAGGATGACGAAACGAGTGTAGACGACGATGATTATCAAGAAAATTCTCCTTCAAGCCAAGAGGTCAAAGTTGAATCAGGCTTCGTAAAAGAGGTGCCCACCTTGATGCTGTAGCGGAGACGTCAAAAAAGGATACATTTTCTCTTTGGTTGACGACTCATTGCTTCGAGATTTCGTTAGTTCTATAACAACAGTGTACAAACGTCAGAAATTTTGAAAATCTATATATCTGATGTAACTTTACGGTGTTAGGGAACAACCAAGCGTAATTTATCTTCCTTGCACCAAACAACTACCCTTAATTGTATGCTCCAGAACCCGCCATTATTTGGATGTTGCCTGAACTTCTATAACCCGAACTTTCTATAACTTTTCTATAAAATTTAATTTTATCCTCTGAATGTTCGAGCTATAGGGGTTCTACTGTAAAATTGTGTCTTATCGTATAAAAAGGCTTAGTTCGCTTGAAAGTTAGGTAACTACCGACATACAAATGAAGGCAATACTCCATATTACACTTTTCTTTTGTAATTCACTCTTAATTCTTGAGTATGGAATATAGCGTACTTTATTAATACGTAATAAAGTACACCATGGTATGGAGCCATGATGTACCCGAACCGTCGAGTTGTAATTTTAACAATCATCTTCAAATAGAGTAAGCTCATTTATGATCATAAAGCATTTCTGTATCTTTCAACCAGTTAATATATAGTGAATATTAGTGACAAAGATTAATATCATGTGATAATGTAAAAAAAAAAAGGTTAAAGACTTATCGAAAAATTTATGCAGCTGATGGTCTTCAATGAACAGGTGCTACCCGTCATGACGTACGGAAGTGAGACGTGGTCACTAAGTAACACCATTAAGGAAACCCTTACAAGAACCCAAAGAAAGATGGAGAGTGCTATGCTTGGTATCACGTGGAGAGACAAAAAACCAACACATGGGTCCGTGAACGCACTGGTGTTCAGGACGTTGTAGAGTGGATAAAAATTAGCAAACACCAATGGGCAGGACATCTTTCCAGGCTTCGAGATCGGACATGGACAATCGGAGCGACTGAATTGACTCTCAGACAGTGGAAACGAGGAAGAGGTCGACCAAAGATTCGGTGGCGTAATAATCTCGCAAAGTACTACGGACCCACATGGTCGTAGATTGCCAGAAACAGAAACCAATGGAGAGAGTCCAGGGAGGGGTTCCTGCTATCGGAGAGAATTTAAGCCCTGGATAACAGAAGAGAACAGAACAGATGGAATTACGAAAATTTATGGAAATTATTAAAAAGCGGCCAATGAAAAACGTGCCCATACCTTATCCCAAAACATTAAATCAACGATTAAGGCTCTTTTTTTTAGTTAGTTGTGTAGGAATCGAAAACCCAGTCCTGTAACATTTTCATAACATATATAATACTGATTTGTACTTAAAAGAATGTTATACTCACTTTCCGGAAAGAGCAAAGATTTTATAAAATGAAACTTTTACTCTGTTGAGGCTGAATACATAGTATGCCCATACTTCCAGGGAGTCACAATTTCCTTTGTAGGCGGCAAGTCCCGCATTTTGTGAATTGTAGACCTAGGGCGTACAGTAACAGAAAAATCTACAGAACTATAAGAATAACGATGCTGAACAATCACAGCAAACCAAACCTAAAATAATCGAGGAATTGCCGCTAATAATAACATATATACTCCTGTTATAATTTTCAATTCCATAAGAAAGGGACCATTCTTAGTTTATCAACAAGGGGATCAGCTTTTAAATTCGTTGCCTTTTTTTAAAAACAGAGTAAAATCTCTTAATTCATGACTTGATTTTTCAAGTAAACAACATTAGCGTAGTGTACAATAAATCAGCATATAGGATTAGTTTTGCCGGGCCTTCAGTCAAAGGAAATTCTACCATATGCACAGGAGCTTTGAAATATTGCCTTTTCCACAGTTTACCGTCGCGTTGAGAGCATTTAATAATTCAAGACAAGGCAAGACCTCAGCAAGGGGCTTTAAATTGGTTTCAAAGTGAGTATTGGGGTGGCGGTGGGAGTAGCAATCACGTCTAGGGCAATCTAGCAAAGATGTTTGATTTATGGTATATAGCATCAAAATAGCAAGGAAAAGATTTTCATGCTTTTTATGTGGACTGATTTGGGAACAGACAAATAGAATGCGTAACTTACCTTGCCAATAATGCGGAAGCGATCATCCGCATACATTGTAACACAATCTGGCTTTTCGAGGAGGTACTACCTTATGTCAGAGCTGTATTGCTTAACAGTATTTATAGCATGTGTAAGTAGAAATATAACAAATGTTATTTTTTCGCCAAATGTAAAACCATTTTTATCCTAGGACAGAAAGTATAACTAAAACGACAATTAGCAGTCGGACTAAACCTTAAAGGAAATTGTTTACAATCTAAAAGCAAACTGCACTAAAACCGGTATGTTTGATTTTTTATATAATCAAAGGCTATGCAAAGGCAGTAGATACTAGCTAACCAAAGAAAAACAGAACAAGAAACAAATATCGTTTAATATCCTTGCGACTAAAATACGGATGAGTGGGATCATTTGTAGTGTAGTTTTCCACTCCAGAGTGCATCAAGTTTTAATTGAAATGCTTAGTAAGGTCAAATGTGATGCTCCCAGAGATTTACAATTATTTATCAATTGCAGTGGAAGGTTGTTCCTTGTACAGTATTCTACATCTTAAACCAAGGACACCATTTCCGACGTTTACTCTTGAAGCCCCATGCATATTTTCCGTCAAAATTTGCTACCGGTATTACTTAACGCTAAGCTCGAAATCGAGTATGCAAAAAAAAAATATATTTAACGACAAGCGGGACACGTGTCTGAATCTGTTCCGTTGCTTCTCTCTGATGTTGTTTGCTAAATTATTCCATCCTAATTTTTCTTCATTCCAATAGATTGCCCGATTTATTGTCTTGAAAAAGACTGAATATCCGTTACATTGCTAAATTTACGTATGCATCACTCCTTGTCTAACACCATCCTTCATGTTGCTATTAAAACCGATAATTGCGAGACAAGGGAATCTACCATAATTACCTTCTGGTACATTTTTGTAAGCCAAAAGAGGCATGTCGGCTTCAAGCCTTGTTTACTACTTACGCCTTCTTTCAGTCTGTTTCTAGAAATGTACTAAATATGTTATAGCACTTTTGGCATATTGAACTCATCTCCACCATTAACA
Source organism: Carybdea cf. marsupialis auct. non (Linnaeus, 1758) (assembly GCA_010016065.2). Taxonomy (NCBI): domain Eukaryota; kingdom Metazoa; phylum Cnidaria; class Cubozoa; order Carybdeida; family Carybdeidae; genus Carybdea; species Carybdea cf. marsupialis auct. non (Linnaeus, 1758). Next base: position 16,688 of record JAAAKL020000629.1, read on the forward strand.
ATTGCTGTGAATTTGTAAAAGTTTGCCCGCTTCTCACTACTACAACAGCATTGAATCTGTTTTGTATCATTGTTGAAGACAGTGGCGGTTTTGAAGGGTGCTGGGCCCTGGGCCGAAAAAGTTTGCGAGGCCCAATGACGTCATGCATTGCAAGGAAGTTCAGATAGGATCGTACTGCGGAAGTTCCAGAGATATTTTATTCCTTCCAGTGGATACGGTTTCGAGTTTTCACTTACTTCCATGATTTTCATATGGGCAGTCAGACACATTCTTTTTTCTTAGCATTGAGGGGCTGGCCCCCCTACAGGCGCGGGGCCTCGGGCCATTGCCCCGTCGGCCACCCCCTAAAACCGCCACTGGTTGAAGAACGGGCTATTCGCACTCTTTCTACAAGTTAAACGATATTTGGGTGTAGCAGTAGAAGCTAGATTAACAAAATTTAATGGAAGTTTGCAAATCTTTGAAATATTTGGAGCGAATAAAATACCTTGCTTTAAACTTTTTTCAGCCATACTTGATGCTAACAAGGCAACTTAACGACTCATGAAGAAACAAGTATTGTTAAACAATTTAACAATAAGAAATTTGCGTAATCTGTAATCATACTACACTCTAGATTGTCGTTTAAATGGGTTGTTGAGTATATCATTGAGAAATTCTGATTTAAAGACTACAAAATACCTTACTAACCTTCTTGCGTTTGAAGTTGATCAGGTTCTGTTTTATGGTTACCTCTTTCAAATATTAACTCATTGCACTAATTTGTCGAAAAACAATTCCTAAATTGTTATCATTATGTGTTCCTTCAAGCGTCTTGGAGGCCAAGCTTACGAGGCGCAGGCTATTTATATAAGACATCGCCAATAAATTATCATTTAACTAATATCATCTGTGACACAGCCAGTGACGTGGCCAGCCTTTTCAAACTGGGAGGACAAGGATTTATCACGAGACGATCGTGACAGCTTACCAGGAGCCCACCCTCTACTTTGATAAATTGACAATTGCAAAAAATTGCTCGCACGATATCTTGGAAATTACCCCATTATCAGTTAATTTAACAACAAACCTATTTTGGCACACAACACAGTTTCGCAGAAGTGGGGCATGTCCGGCCAAGTCCCCCTCCCCGTGGCCACGTCACAGGAGACAGCCACAGCCCACAGTAAAGAGAATCCTTCTTCATCTGCAACCCGCATCTATCAGTTCTTGCTTTGATAACAGAGCTTAGTTCGCTTTCCAGAAATTATTAGGTTTAACACAGTTGACTGAGTCTTCAAAAACTGTAAAGTTATCCATTTATTCATACACAGTGCAACTACGGTTTTGCTCCTCTCCCAGAATTCGTCTTCAATTCGTCTAACTGTCCTTCCCCCATCTCCTAAATTCTGTCTAGGAACATTGGGTGGAATTTGACTATGGAACATGTGTTCCTTGATAGGCAAGCTTAACGAATGGCCATTGCAATAAATACAAGTTCCTTCAGATGAAAAAATTTTGGATACAATCACTATTGGAAGATTAACAATGAAACAAGTTACTCATGTGGCGTTTTTTCCAAATAGCATTTCTAGTGGTGAGAAGTAAATGTGTAATTAAATGTAATTACTTTTTTATCTGTCGGCGTGGCCATAGTTATATTTTTTTTCAAAGTTATTTTCTGTTAAACAGAGTAGAGTTACATGTTATCCAAAGATGCATGTGCCATTTCGTAAAAGAAGCGCAAGTCAGAGAGATGTTATCTAGAACCAAAAATCTGGAAGGATCTATCTGCAAGTTTGAAAACAGTTGAAACCCCCAACAAGTTAAACGCAAATTATAAGATGAATTTTAAGATCCAGGCAAAGAGAAGAGGGTGCGTATCAAATATCTTCATCATATCTCTTAGGTCATGAAACAAATGAAAAATTATGAAGATTGCCCCTAGTCACTTTAGGGGTTTTTTTCTTCATTTTATAATTATTTGTTTTTGACATCTGCATAAAGGGAACAATCCCGCCATCTTAAACAATAAGGTGATTTGATTATTTGGTAGAAATACATATATGCATTTGTTTTCTTTTTTTTTAATTTTTTAAATTCAACCTAGATTTTGAAAAGATAATTTCATATTTTTGTGCACAGTTTTGGATAATTGGTTTCATAGAGGCTAGAAAATATGAAGCTTGAAGAGATTCCAGAGAAAAGGAAAATCTTGGCGGTGACGTTTCTCTAGAGTCTCTTCAAAATTAAAAATTGGTTTTGTTATTGCGGCTTTTTTGTTCATAAAATATATGCATTTAAGCATACGCCTGACTTTCCAGTTTTGTTAAATTTAACCTAGATTTTTAAAATATAATTTCATATTTTTGTGCACAGTTTTGGATAATTGGTTTCATAGAGATGAGAGGATTTGAAAATATGAAGTTTGAAGAGATTGTAGAGAAAAGAAAAATCTTGGCAGAGACGTTTCTCTAGAGTCTCTTCAAACTTAATAATTGGGTTTTTTATTGCAGCTTTTTTGTGTCATAAAATATATACATTAAAGCATACACCTGTCTGATGTATACCATAGAATAGGATGATAAAGCCTGAGGTAACTGCGGTAATTCGTGCAGTTTAAAGCCTTTTGAAACTTTGATAGACCACTTTTGATAACGCCGATTTTGCCACTGTAGATCATGACTCAAAACATGCCTTCGTGTCGCCTTTATTGATTCTTTCCCTATTCAGTGAGTGAAAACTTCAGTTTTGTCATTCAAATCTCCTCCAAACCTTCATTCCTGCAGATGACGGGTGGCATATTAGAATTAAGCGAGATTTGTAAACTACTTACAGCCTCATGTTGATCATTGATAACGTTAGAAGAAATGGTAACCAATGCAAAAGCATGAATATCGTCTCAAACGCAGTGTAGAAGAAAAAGGATCGTCCAAACATTTAACATATACTCAGAAACGATAAAGTCTATATATTTAACACATGTTGACAAATTTTACAAAAAATGCCCGGTTGATAGTATAAAATTTCAGTATAAATCGCAAAAACATTTTCACTAATCAGAATACATCGGTAACAAAATGGCTGAAAAGGTACGTAAGGACAAAATTGCAAAAGCTGATATTTTTACGGGAGCAGGTATTATTTATGAGTTAAAAAGATGCAGAGTAAACCAAATGATACTGTTAAAGGCGAATACTCAAAAAAATCTTACTTGAAACAAAGTATAATCATTTAGCAAAAGTAATCAAGTTAGATTCTAAGATACAACATGTACGAGCATTAAGCTTGAAGGAAATCATCAATTTTAACTATACAAAAGCACAATAATTCTGAGCGGTGGCGCAATAAGCAAATCGAAGTATTTTAACCAAAAATAGTTTCAGAATCAAAGCTTCCTGAGCCTTTATGAACCATCCGTACTTATTTTTAACAATAGAATAAAGATACTAGCAACTAATTAACATTTTATTTTCATTTCTGCATGACATGAGGTCCAACAGTACCTAACCTCCGTCTTTTTACGTCACTTCCAAAATCAGGAATCAAACGTTTCGTAAATCAGCATTTTTTATATAGGATGCCGACGGTAAGAATGTTAAATTGAAGCATGTAATTTTTATACATAACAAGATGCGATTTTGGGAGGTGATCCTCATTGCTTTGGCTCTTAAAAGGCTTGACAGCTTAAGAGCTTTCATTTGCATGGTATTTTAATTATAGTGAAACAGATGGTGAGCCCGTCGATGTCATAATATGCAACGGTTACAAGTGAGGTTTCGTTGGATTCATACTTGGTCATTTAAGGATACCGGCACCATTCAGTGACATTCCAACATGAGACGTGATTATCTCAACATTTGAGGATATGTTTGTAACACTACCTCGGTAACAGATATTCTGTCTATGAGACATCCGCATGAAACAAAGTGATCAGTTGGACGACACAAGACAAAACTTCAGTTTGTAGTTCGGAAAAGACGTAAAATGGTGTTGTAGCTATTGGAGCTAATTGCAAAGAATCGATTCTCAGCTTCACATGGTACCTGCTCTTAAAATTTAGTTCGATTAAAGAGTGGACGATACATCAGAAGGAAGTCAAGAACCTCGTGCTCTTAGTAAACATGAACGCAACCGGTTATCCTTTGGGAATGCAGGGCAATAACACAACTGGTGTTTATCATGATAAAGCCGGTTTTGGCTTGGATAATATCAAACCAAGCTTAGAATTTATTATCTCCAATATAGCTTTGGCTGTGCTGATACTGATAGGAAATGTTTTTGTGTGCCTAGTGTTTCGGGTGGACAGACGTATCAGGAAACATACCAACAATTTGGTGATATCACTAGTAGTTTGTGATATTCTGGTGGCTGTTATCTATATTCCAGTATATCTTCATGATTCCACTTCTCTTCAAAGGGATCACGTTCAGTATGTGATATCATTTATATGGATTGCTTCGATTTTGAACCATTCGGCTTTAGCATTTGATAGATACCAAGGCGTGATGAGACCTCTACATTATGAGACTGTCATGACACCAAAAACGGTACGAATTATCCTTTTCATTGTATGGTTGATACCAGCCGTTAATACCTCTTTGCCAATACCTTTGATGAATACTTCTCTATTAAGTGAGGATAACAGGAAATTATTTGTCAAATATTTCATCAGTTGCAATTTATTAATTATTTTGACTGGAGTTCTTCTCATTTTCTCAGTCTACATAACAATTCTCTGTGTCGCAAGGAAACATGCCTATCACAAGTGTAAACAATTTGGTCGCCTGTATCCAATGTCTCTTATTTCTGGTGAGATTTCCGGGGACAGATCACCCTGTTTTATTACCCGATTGAGAATGAGGCTCATGAAGAAAAACTTCAAGGCGGATCTGAAGCTTGCAAAATTATTTTTTGCCGTCGTAGCAACCCATCTTGTATGTTGGCTACCAACAATTTATGTGAACGTTTGCGAGCAACTGATTTATCCTGAAAGAGAGCAATTGTTGATCAAACTAGCACCCATCGAGTTGATCTACGCCATGTATTATGCTTTTATTTCTATAAGTGTCCTAAATCCTTTAGTATTTGTGATTTTTCGCGAGGAATTTCGAGATGGTTGTCGTAAACTGTTGGGAATTTCCAGGCGAAATCAACTGAGCCAAAGGGGAGAGTCGTATTATTGTCAGAGAATGACTCGCACAAGGGAGGAATCAACTTCCGAACGCTTAAGTCCAAACGAGAAAGAAGTGATCATGAAGATAACCTGCTTGTAAATTTGAATTTTAACTTCCTTCGTTAAGCCTGATTGCGAGAAGGAAAAATTACTTATGGTGGCGGAGTAATAGCCGTCATCAATATATAATGATATGTAAATACAATTGAGGGAACATTTATTCACTTCCTCAGCTACTATTGAACAACAGTATGGAATCGATGATACATTAGCGTACTGAACCGTGGGAAGGATTAGTGATAAATTACTTTTCTTGTTTCTAGGTTACCTTGCTTTCAATTTCCAAAGCTGACTTCCCTTGGTCAACAATTAAGTGACCATTGCATTTAGTAGCCATAATGAATCTCTTCTTTCAGATTACAGGTATGAGATTTTACTTTTATTTTATGTTTCTAGCTTGCTTTTCTCCTTCATATTTGGCAAATAATGGCAACAAAGCAGAAAAATGTATTTTAAAGGAGAAGACAGCTGTTCCTTTTCTTTCTAAAATAGCCAGGATGAACAAAGCAAAAGACCATCCAAATGATACTCTCTCCTTCCTTAAATCCTTCAAATCGCTGTCAATACTTCTAAAGTGATCTCTCCTATTGTTTTCGGCGGATATTTTTATTTGTGTAGTGATTTTTAATTGCTAAATGGAATAGAAAAGTTCACTGCCGTTTGTAGAGATCAAAATAGAAATCCCCATCTTAAAATCGAAGACCTAAACAAATTGAAGACAGAGTTCAACGAGTTTTCAAATATCAGGACGACAACTAAAAATCTATTCATCGCATCCTTTCTATACTTTATATTGAACTTCTTGGGTTCCATTTATATATTTAAGTACTTAGTTATGTACGTCGGGAAATTGTTATACATTTGTGGTAACTTTGAGAATGCGGTCATATGAAAAAATAATTGTGTACATTTCTGTCTATACCATCATTGGTCAATATTTCCTTTGCAATAGATTAAAATCAATTAGAGTGCACACGAAATTTTAGTGTAAAATGTTCCAAATAACATACAATTTATGAATAAGTATATATAGTTACAATATTTATGTTAAAATCTGTAGATACATGGTTATTGCATCTTTATAAACAGCAAATGTCCGGGTGGTATGAAAAGCTTGTTTCGGAATTATGTTGAAATATGTTCGATGCCTTTGGTAGACAGTTTTAAAGATTGTGTGAATGTACAATGTTACACCAATTGGTTATAGTAGAATAACAGAACAGAAAACAGTCTCAGCTGTATGCGCCGTGTATTGACTGGTCTTTTAGTCAACCGCTTTGAAGCCGTCGTCCTTCTATAGAAAACAGGAGAGCGAAACCCACACTATTAATTAAATGAAGAAACTACGTTTCCTGACTTCCCTCTAAATTTACCTAGTCTAGACCCATTGCAGGATCCACACTTTACGAATGAGAAAATGAAATGATGCAAATCTGAGAATCCCATTTAACAGAACATTCTTAAGGTCAACATGTGTAGAACGGGATTGCCTTGGTCTTTCCACATGCATCTACTAGATCTCGTTAATTACATTTCCGAGCTGGCTGTTATACTTATTCTAAAATTTATTTCTTTGAGGAAAATTGCTCTCTGCAATATCGAAGTCAGTTTAAGTTGTAACAGCTAGCAGGAAAATGTTTATAAATTAAAGCAGGAAGCTACCGGCGTACATGTTAAATCCAGGAGGAAAATTCGTTCACGTCTAAAATGGAAATGCGGCCTCTCATTTTCTGTTTGTTAGGTGATAACCGATTTCTGAAAATATCATAAACATAACTGCCGTTACTTTTGAAGATTTATTTTAGAGATCGGGTGCTCCATTCTGAATTGTTTTCTTTGACCTTGGTTTAAAGGCTACTAGAGATGAAAGCAAACGGCACGTTATTAGGGAAACAGCTGCAGATTCTAACTCCTACAACCACGAAACTCAGCGTCACAACCCACGTGACTCTTATTGAAAATAGAGACGGATTTGCCTTTCAACTCCAAATCTGTCTAAGTCTTCTTAACCTATACAAAATAATTATGTTAAAGTTATCTTTAAATAGGAGATTTACATATTTTGCCACTAAAAATTTGAAATCAGACGTATCTCTAAAACAACTCTAAACTGTACAGAGTGTTCAGAGATAAAAAGTTGTCCCTGACTACACTTACCTTCTGAAGTGTACTGATCTTTATTCTTAAACCACACTGCATATTTACCTCAAAAGTATAAAAAAGCAGTTTCTTAAGGATCATAACTGTAATTTTTGTTGATATACAGATGCATTAAATATCTCAACCTATCAATGTGTAACCCTTTTAATAGGTCTTGTTTTGATAATCTGCCTAGAACATGCTGTTCTCGGTCAGTCCATATTTTTTTATAAATCATCTTCTAAAGTCCAATTGATTACTTCGCAAAGATTCTAATAAAGGACATCCATATGTAAACCTTGGGAAAAGTTGCCTTTAATCATCATCGGTTAGATTTAGACAAGGCTGGTCTACAACAAATTTCACATTTTTATCATCATGAGGCTTGTGCTCTAATTTAATTTATTCAGCCGCTTCCACAATTCCACACTTTCCTTGTTATTGTAAGATAAAGGTTTATAGAAATATCTTTACATATATTCCTGGCCTAATTTGTATGGAAACTCTCCTTAGGTCGTAGTAAGATGCTAGAATTTTAGGTTACATACTAACCTGGAATTGCCAAGTGATACTATTATAGAAATGTTCCAGCTAAGATGTATTTTTCATAGAATCCCTTTGTGAGAGTAGATACTAGTACCCTAGCCCTAGCCGCTTACCCCAACCCTAACCCTAACTCCTAACCCTAACCCTAACCCTAATTTGATTCTAAAATAGTACCTCTATAGTTAAAAAATACCTCTAGGATAGTACATGTAGAAAGATTCTAGGAAAGTACATCTCTAACTTTCTAGCGTTTTACGTGTTCCACTCTCCTTATTAATTTCTTTTCTCAAAGTCATTGAAGAATAATCCATTTGTTGTGAATTGCATTATCTTTCACAATGCCGTTCCCCTTATTTTCTACCCTTTTTCTTAACAAAATAATGGGTTCCTCGACTGTAACCAACAAATAGGTGTGAAATCTTTAAAATAAAGCATAAGCTTATTGACGTTACTAATGCTTCATATAAATTGTCAAAATAGTCCATTCTTTTCAGGATGGGAAAGCCATCGTTTTCATATTTAAAGCAGATCTTCAGCTCTGCATTTGTGTTTACTATATTGTTTACTTTTTTTCTCCCTAACCCCACTAACAATCTGGTAACCAACCACTTAAATCACTTACTTATGGCATGCAGTGTCACTGCAATAGCTTTAGTGTATCGTGTTAAACTATGTAAGTAACTATTACAACAACACGTACTGTTTTTAATTTGACAAGTCCTAAAGAAGAATATCTGCTTTTTCTATCTTCTTTTATACAACTATTTATTGCCAAATATTCTTTCTGGTCTGCTTCTGAGTGCATATGCCCCTCGCTATCACGTTGCTACTTTACTTATTCCCCATAATTCACAAGTTCGAGTTCTTTCTCTCGACCGATTGCGGTATATATATCACAAATTGTAGACGTTAAGTTTGACATCACAGCGAAACCTATTATTCACATAACTTACACATAATAGTAAATCAATACTTCCCCAACCATTTATAATTACGCAATTGTAGTATTTAACTTCAGCTCGTCTGATAGTTTGTTTACGTCCTTCTACGCCAGGTAGTAATTACCATTGGTGCATATAAATCCGCTAATCTGAATCGGGGACAAGTTACTCACAAATTATGTCTAATTACCTTCAGGAGCAGTACCTTTTTCTAGGATATGCACGGCAGGCAATTAAAAACTCTTCATTCAAATTTATATTATATCAATGAAGTTGAAATGTTGCAATGTTCAAGTTCATCTTAAAATAACATTGTACCATGCATCTGATAGGTACAATAATATAGTTCTTATGTTTATAGCATTTAACATCTGCCTATGGATAGAAAGAACTATCGCTGAAACTTTCTTTAAGGCCTGATCTGCATAGCACAAGCGGTGACGTTCATCACAACACTGAAAGTGGAAGACAACCTTTTCGTGACATCGATATATTCTCAATTTCTTAAAATGATTTTGACATTTTGTCATGAAGTGCATTCTATGAAATAATGTTCGTTAATTTTATATCGTATAAATGGAACGTAGTCAAGTGATTTGGTTTGTGTACAAAAAATAGTTTTATAGCTTGTAGCGGAACTCGCTTTTCTGTGCATGGATAATAACAATCCACCTGCTGAGGTTTCTGTTAAACCTCAATTTCATTCAATGTACTTCACAGCTATCATGAAATAAGATCCATTTTTCTTACTCCATTTTTCTCTATAAAATTACTTTATTTGATGTTATGGCACTATTATGTCAAAAAGATGGTAGTATTGGGCAATACATTCATTTTTAGAGATACTGTGCTGTTCAGAGTTTGAAGTCAATAACTTTATGGCTCTTTCATAGATCCTTTCGACATCATTCTCAGACAGATACTTCTGAAACCTAATTACCTCTCCATCGTCGGATTGTTCATGTATCCTATAGACAGCATTTATTAAATTTGTTGCTAGTACAACGTTTTCCAGCATAAAATTGTTGTTCTTAAAAATTTACAGTATCAAATGATATGCTTCTTTCTCAACAAAGTAAGAACCGTTTGGCAATTTCGTATCCCTCTAAGACCTCCTCCCTCCCGCCTTCATTTCTCAAGAGATGCATTCTATGTACAACATAAATTTTGAGTTCTGTGTTGTCAAATTCCCTACAGTTACTTTAAAAGGATTTATTGATCTTTATTGATTTGTGTCCCATCGTTTATTTTAGTAAGTTCCCTAAAGATTTAAAAGAAAAGAACGAAAGACCAGGGCACGAACAGCTTTCACCACCTTTGTCGGCTTGTGTAATTACGAGAATACTTACATCGTTTTAGACACAATTACATCACGTTTCTCGTCGAATAATTGGTCAGAAGTTACGATCAACATTTTTCTGCACGCAAGGTTATATAGAAGGATGCCGTTTATTGTAGCTAAAGGAACACGTCATCTGGAAACGAGGCAGCTTGTTATTCCTGACATGAGGATTAGCAAAGGGTACTGTTGGAGACCGTCTGGCTACCCGGACCGTTTGGCTACATTTGCCTCGTTCTCGCATATACTGCCTCCTCTTCAACTAGACGTTGAACCTGTATCACGGTTGTAGTATTAATCACTACTCTTTTGACATTGACTGTAGCTTGAATCCGAGCTCTGTCAGAGAATGAGTATATTATATTATACCTTTTCCCTTTTCTTTTCCTGTTTCTACTATCTTTTCAGCATTGGAATGGTTGCAACTAGGCTAGCAGTAGTAAAGAAGGCCTCCTAATAATCAAATCATTTTAAAACAAAGTCTGCAGATATTTTGCCCGATATCTTGCAAAGAGCTTTTAAGTAGGCTGCAGTTAAAGAGCTTAATGGAGATATATCTTAGTGAAATGAAAATTCATAGCTTATTATAGGGATTCCAACATGCTTTTTAATGAAGGTTAAGTGAGAAATCATGTTAATAATCAAAGAGAAAATTATATCACAGTGTAAAGGCTGTGTAAATTTAAACAAACAACACGCTCTTCAAGATTCCTACTGTATGTTTAGGGTGCTTCCATTCCTAAAAAGCAAAACACTCTATTCAAATTATCGCACTACTGACTTCTACTGTATGAGAGGGTATTTCCATCCCTGAAAAAAAGCTCTATTCAAATTACAGTACTTCTGATTCTCACTGTATCTTTAGGGTGTTTCCATCCCTAAAATGAAAAAAGTTCTTTTCAAATTATCGCACTGCTGACTTCTACTGTATGAGAGGGTGATTCCATCCCTGAGAAAAAAAGCTCTTTTCAAATTACCGTACTTCTGATTCCTACCGTATCTTTAGGGTGTTTCCATCCGTAAAATGAAAAAGGGTCTTTTCAATTTACCGCACTACTGATTTCTGCTATATGAGAGGGTGTTTCCATCCCTGAAAAAAAGCTCTTTTTAAATTACTTTGGAATTTCTCCAGTACTTATTAGATTATTATGAGGTCTAGTCTAGGAGACATTCAAATTTCTTAGATTATTGATAATTAGATCATGATTTATCACCTGTAAAACATTTGTCACATCAAGCGGCGTGACGGGCTAGACAAGAGGATAATGGAAGGGTACATAGCAGGACGAAGGAGAAGATGGAGACCTAAGTACAAGTGGGGCAATTGTATCATAGAAGTCTTCAGAACTATGATGAAAGCTGGAAAGATGGCAATGCAAAGGAACAGGTTTAGTCAAGCCATAAAGGAGGCTATGCTCTCATAAGAGTGCCTTTGATGATGATGAGAACACTAGATATCGTCTATGCGAGGTTAAGTGCCGCTTTACGATGTCTAACAGGAAGGCTCGAATAAATTAGAAATAACAAAGAACCAAAGCAAAGAGGCATGGAGAACCCCACTGTAATTTTTGAGTTAGATGTCATGTCCAATTTTACTACATAGGCATCTGTTTTAAAGATATGATGAAATCCACTTGAGTACTGCATTTTCTTATTCCAAATCCTTTAACCCGTCTATCTAGCAGAATATCATGGTCAAGAACACCAAAATTAAAAGCTAACTTGATTAGAGCTAGAAGGGTATTTTGTCTAAGGTTCATATTTGATAGCATTGCATTTTTACTTTTAAGCCATGGAGACGGCGATAGGAAGATTGGAGATTGGGGTATAGTTAATGCTGAGTAAATGTTCCTTTCTACTTCCTACATCCGTTTCAGTCAACTTGAGTTCTAGTCAACGTTCTACTTGACACACAACCTACAGTTAAAACCCCGTCTTCATTCCGTTTTTGATGAGCATTGACAACATGTTATTTATGGATTTGATCATTCATTAAACAGCGATAAACATCTAGCATTTTGGCTTGATTCTTGATGTTATCTAGGTTTTTGGAAAAGGGGATGTAATGTTTGGAACCTATTAGAAGAACCTCCCCTACCTCTGCATTCGCATTGATCGCCAATCACCTTAAGTGTCAAATAATTGCATTAATAAGTAATTAGATGCGCCATTAGTACTTTTTTATTTTGACAACTTGAAAGCTGTAAAACAAAACAATTGAGTCAATCTCTAAAAATCGTATTTTCAAAACAGATTAAATTGAAAAGAATTGATTTCAATGTATAATAGTTTTCGACAGATCTTCTATAATCATATAGTTTTCATAATCATTTATTTTGCTTCAAAAAGAATACTTTCCTCCACACTCTAAAATGTCTTCTGTAATTTCATAAATATCAAGAATAGAAACTCTGCTGCATGGGACGATTTCAGATAGTGGCAAGCCCTTGCATTTAAATCGCTTTGCTTTGACGAGTCTTTAAGCGAATTAAACACAAGGTATATTTAATGTATTCACAATGGCTTTAATCTTAGAGAGTTTCTTAGAGAATAGTATGAAAACCGAATCTTCTGGGGGTACAAGTCGCATGATTTGCATCCTAACCCGCGATGTAAGCAGCATTAACAAAAAAAGATGACGTGGTTCAAGTTGAGGTGATATAGGTAAGAGATACGTTTAAGAGATGGTTCTTGCAGAGAATGGAAGAGGATATTGAAAACATAAGTGAATGGTGGCCTGGGACTGGATAGATGCTGTTGGGAACAAGAAGTGAAATACCACTGATCTCTAAAAAAGACTGGATCGAGCTTCTTATTGTTTCCAACTGCGAAAAAGTGAAGTCACGAGTACTGGCCCCCATTAGTTATAATAGCGCGGGAAGGTCCGCCATGTTGCGAAACATTGTTAAAAAGCTTTGTGTGATGGGGACTGAAATGGCGTTCAACGACTGACCTCACTTTCAGACGGAAGATGCTCAATCCAGAGTTTTTTAGAGATCAGTGCTGATTCTTTTCTGATCCCTCTTTCTCAACCGAGGGTATCAACGGACTACAAACTGAAAATTTTCTTCCGTGCTGCCACCACTGTCTTTTTTTAAAGATCTTCCAATCATAAAGCATTATAGTCGGGATTCAAAACTTCGTTCTACCAGGTCTTCACACGTTGGCAAATATTGTGATGGGTGTTGAAAGAATTAGTGTATTGGGCGTTGTTTCTCTAGTTAAGTTGTTTGGATCCCTATGATCACATCATTGGATGTCTACTTAGTCACCTCGTGGTTGACCTTTCATTGTTGTCTTTTCAAAAAATTGATCGTCTTGTGCAATGACCATGACATGAATGCATGAATGTGTAGTCTACGTTTCTCTTCAGTATTCACTGCGCTATCGATATTTTCTTCAGTGGCTGTATTGAAAGTAGTACTGATTAACATTATTCGCTGATGAGCGTTGGAACCCTAGTTGTTTATTTCCTTTAGAAGACCTCGTGGCCGTCAATACAGCTTTGTGCTGCTTTTTTTTACCCAACACCAGTTTCATGAATGTACTATCCAGCCAAGAAGCACTATTGTGAGGCTTGCAGTCTAGAAGACTGAAAACAATTGGTTCGTAGGATTTTAGTTTAGCCGCTGACATTTTGCCATAAGCTTCATTCCAGTTTACGTCTAACAATGGTGTTCATTCCGAAACGATTGATGGATTCTTTGTTAGGAAAGCTTGAAATTCTGCTGACAGTTACCAAATGCTTCAAACATTCCGGTAGTGGCTTAACTACACAGTTGTGTTATTTCGCTAAAACTTAAGTCTGTAACTCTGTTGTTATGCGCAAAACCGCGTTGTGCTAAAACCATCGCTTAAAACAGGCCGCCTAATAAAGATGCCTTGAATTGTATTTACCCTACCTGAGCCAAACCGTTGTTTGTTCAAGTAAAGAAGACTTTATGATCAGAGTTGAAGTGCCAACGGTTGTCTTTCGGTCTTGGAATTTATTTGTTTATGGAATCAGAGATTGAAAGAGCCATTGCAAGCCCCTCCACTGTTACCGACATACACTATTCATGGGCTCCCACTGGTATTGTAGATCTGATCTGTACTCGGTTTGTTTAGTTGAGTATTGACGGAGAATCCTTTGCCGCAGTCCAAGTGAGTACCGTCACGGAATCAAAGTGGGACCGCTAATAATTAACTTAAACACGAACCATTTGGACAATTTGGCACACAATAAACTTCTTTAAGAAAATATGTGCTCTTCATGTCAATGTTAAGGGGGCTGAGATAAATATTTTGAACTTTGCGTGGGATCAGATAGTGTTTAGCTATGATACTGCACTTTGATACGTAGGCCTATCCTTTGTCATCATGAAATGGTATTTGAGAAGTGTTCGTGATAAAAAGATAACCAGGACCCCTCTGTATAAGAGTCATTGAAGATACAACCTTCCAAAACGAGGAATAATATGAAAAAATCGTATAGGATAGTTATAACTTGAACAGCGAGGTGAAGTCTTCCAATTGAAATAAGTTCAAAATGTGTGCAGCAATGATCGATGATGTAATATCACTTGGCATTGAAGATAGTAAAGAGTTAATTTCTTACCGTGGAAAGGTATGAGATTTCGTTTGATCAAGATTTCAAAGGGATTTCTGTTAAAACAAAGAACCGGCCAGAATGTGTGAGGTTTCTTGAGTCGATGAGTTATTTGGGTCTCGGTAGATGCCTTTCTTTGAGAACATTTTTGTAGACTCACGTGTTTTATACGCTATGCATAGTCGTCGTCATCATCATCGTCATCATCATCATCACCATCACCACCATCATCATCACCCCCACCATCACCATCATCATCATCATCATCATCATCATCATCTTCTTCTTCTTCTTCTTCTTCTTCTTCTTCGTCTTTTTCTTCAGCATCTTTATCTTCATCATCATCATCATCACCACCACCACCACCATCATCATCAGCAGCATCATCATCTTCTTCTTCTTGTTCTTCTTCTTCTTCTTCTTCGTCATCATCTTTATCTTCATCTTCATCATCACCATCGCCACCATCGTCACCATCATCACCGTCGTCACCATCATCACCGTCGTCATCGTAATGCTATTTACGTCGTCGTCATTACATTCTCGTAGGTAGACTTATTCTATGCCATAGAGAGTGTCCACCGCACCAAATTACGAACTCTGCTTTGTCTCGTGTAATGCCTGGGACAAGCACCTCGGAAAGACCTGACTCTTCTTCAAACACTGGCTGTCGTTCACTTCCAAATCTTTAGTAATAAACTGCGAAGAATAGTTTATATTAGAGCCACTCTTCATTCTTGTATCATGGACCAATGTATAGAAGGTGTGTCCTCTTGCAGCGGTCTTCCTCTCCATTCTAAATTGCTTCTTGTTGAAAACGCTCAGCTATTCAAATCATCTGGTTAAGCTAAGTTTTCTCCTTTCTTTCGCGTTTTGAATGTTTACAAGTATTGCTACATGAAGTATGATGTAAGCGTTCAAGTTTCAGGAAGGGAATAGTACCATTATATATTGTTATAACTAAGAAGGTAATAATACAGGGCTATTTCAGGAAGTCTGTAAATGTATGATTGCTTAGAGACTGCAGAACATCTAGATAACACAAAATGCCAAAACCAATTTTGTATTTTCAAACTTTTTTTATCAGAAATACGAAAAGAAATGAACGAAATGATAAGGGGCAGTTTAATTTGCATCCTTCTATGAAATCGGGTCACTGCAGTCTGCTTCATATAACATATAAAAAAGAACAAATGAAGACGTGAGGTTTCCGATGTTGAAGCTGTAAGCTTTAAAATTTGAAACATGTTCACAGCCATTACAGGCAGATAACAATTGTTATTTGACGCTCCAATATTGTATGTAATTCGATGCAAGGGGTTGTTTAATCATCTAGAAACAAATATCTAGATCATTAGGGAGTGACAAGTTCGGAGCTTCTATCATATTTGAATGGCCCAAATCCCTTGAGAAGCACGTGTGACGTATCGCGTGGTCTGCAGGACTCCCAGTACAGTTACACTTAAAGCCTTGCGCCATTTTTGTATGGTCTGGCTTCGGCGATGGGAATCACACTCGAAATCTAGACTGGCGGGACAAGTGATGATCAACCCACTATATCCAATATGGAAAGTGTGTAAACCAATTTTTCAGTACCACAGGGCCGCACCAAATAGAAGGGATGTGGCTATCTGTTTGCCTCATCATTAAAATCTTTTAGCCATCGTAGACCCTTACCTGTCACCTTTAGAACAAGAGCTTGGTTCGGCAGTCCCGATACTGCTTATTACGATAATGTATAAAGACACTACAGCTGCATTCTGCCATTCAACCTCTATGAACTCTGTTGCTTTTAAGTAGATCAATGTAGCAAGTCTGTCGAATGAAGCAACTCAAGATATCATATGACTTCTCTTCTTTGTTTATCTTCCATAACTACCGGCCGCCCTTTTTGAAGCTCTGGTCGATAATCGGAAATGAGCCCTGGATTAGATCTGTCGCAATTAATGATAATTGATCTTTTGGTTGCTAGGACGATAAACCCATGTGATTAAAAATGAAGGGTTAACCTAATCGATCCATGGGCCGCCTGACCTGGTCCCACTTACACATGTTCGGAGGAGTAGGACCGTGAGGAAAGTTTAGGAAATTACGTTGCTGTAAACGCTAAAGGATACATAGCTTATATGAACGTGACCCCTAGATATAGTAAAAGTTAAAAATATATTGAGAAAATTGGTCAGAGCCAACCATTTGAGAGGGAGGAATAGCCAGCGGATCAGGGGGTTTATTACCCCCTTTGCTGCGGGTTGGGAGGTTTTCCCAATGAAAATTTGAAATTAAGGAATGGTTTGGTGTAATCTGATTCATCCTAGAATTACAAGTTCGGCAGTTTTCAAACGTGAAAACATGCAGACGGTTCTGCACAATTCACAAAAGTCATATTTATGAAAAGTGGAAGGGGGCAATTCCGCCCGTTCCGCCCGTGGTTCCGCTCCTGCTTGAGAACGGGGAAACGTAAGGTAGAGAAATACCAAGAACAATGCGTAGTCTCAAATGATTCCAGTGCTACAGTAAGTGAATGGAAGTGGTATGTTGATGTCATTCTAGAATTGTTGTCCTTTTGCTGTCTATGACTGAACCTGCATTAGGGGCGGTATACTTCCGTAGTTATGTAAATAGATTGCCATCCTGGAGATCCCACTCCACACGCCACCACCAAGAAATATTCGCTGTTAACAAAGACTCCGCATCAGTGAAATTGCATCATAGTAAAACACGTGGTGCCATTTATCATAAATGGAGCATTTTAATAGTAGAAAACGTCTGTAAAGATGAGTCAGTTTTGCAGTTTTCTCTAATACGCTGCAGTCAATAGAGAATCTGTATTCACAGTCGTCATTTTCAAAGCTATAAGCTTCTACTAGGAATGACGAAGCATAAGTTTTCATTTAAAGCATCAAACTTCACATTTTCTTTCATGCCGCTCATGTCTACACTTTATTCCCACATACTAACGTTTCAACGGAAACTATTAGTGTCAAATGTAAATTACTTAGATATTACGTAGTGCGCCCTTTGCGTCCAAAATTAGAATCTGTTTCTAAAGTTGCCCGGCTCGTGTTGTCAGATTACCGAAAATTCATAGTCTTGTCTTGAAGTTGCATCGTCATAAGGCAGTTTGACAGCACCTTTTTCCCAGTCTGTCACATCATAGCACCACAAAATGGCCGACACTGACCACAGAACGAGGTACTAGCCTTATTGATAACTGAGTTCATCACCCGCATGTCTCCCAAGTGAATGAACTTTGAGAAATGCCATGTTTCTCGGCTTACAGGCTTAAATCCTTGGGGTTTGTCGGTTAAAGTGCAATGGACGTGTTGTACTTCTTTGTTCAAGACTGAACCGGGGGTGAAGAACATGAAAGCAAAGTGTGAATAAGATTTCGTTGTACAGGGTGTTTGGCTAGCTTCGATAATTTATCCTTGACCGAGCCTCAAACACGGTATGTTCTGTGCGACTGTATGGTAATTACACCATGTTTTGGTGTTCGTTAAACGAAGCACAAGTAACCGTTATAAAGCAAGCTCAAATATTACAACAATTTGCGTTAGTCCATTCTTTTGAATTGCGCGAAGTTCCCTGCTTTCACATTATCGGATATTCCTTTGCTTGGCCGTCCTCTACTACTCACTGTGCAGTCTTCTTAAAACCTCGTTCTCATGTATGGCAGACTGATGGCAATCTTGGCCTTATGTTGCTTGCGATTTATGGAAACATGGGTTTTCAATAATCACTGATCATAAGTGAACGACGGTTCATTTGTTACGATCACCGCGCATAATTTTCGAGAAGGAAATTCAAACGAGAACGTCCTTTGCGACCGTTCGTTATCATTTCAAGGTCGCTGCCTATTATTGCAATGAGAACGCAACCTATATCCAATATGGGGCTCTTTGATTATTTTGATCACGTGATGACCGTGAAGTGCAGCATCATTTATTGCCGGAGACAAGCAATTTTTGTGAACCCTATGTCGGTGATCATCTCAGGTGGTCGGGAATGTCTTATCATGCTCATGATATTTGAGAACCAGGCTCGAGAATATAAGATGTTGAGTTCATCTTCATTAGACGCCTGAGGAGAAGGAGCTAAATAACTTACTTGACTCAGGAGCAGCGTGTACATAGTTTCTGTGATGAGGATCATTCAAGCTTTGATGATGGACGATTATCGTTTACTATTTATTTTATCTTCAGTTATATTAAAGTATGAATATCGTAAGGTCTGTGCTGGATTGATTCATATGGAAAGGAAGATTAGTCCAGCGGGATTAGGAACAGAATTAATGGGGGAGAGAAGGGGAGGATTGTGTGTTACGTGTGCGCCCAGCGAAAGTGGTCATGCATGTAAAGTCCCGGCACGTCGCGCTTGGCAAATTTGCAGAAAGTTTCAGGGAGCAAGACTGTATAGTGGATGTACCACCTCGATTAGTAAACAGAGAGTGCTTTGTTTGTAATAAGGATTTTAGTACATTGATAATGAAATAGCCGTTCTTTACTCTTAGTTCGCTTAAAAATTGAGCGACGCAACATGGTCACCACAACCAGGGAAATGATTGTGGAAATGGTTTGTGGAGGAGTGAGCTTAGATTAACAGAATTTGATCAATCGACTTGAGTAATTACCTTCGTGTTAAAAAAGTAGAGATTGGTTGAAATGCTGTTTCCCAATAATCAAAGACGGTATTTATCAAACCCTCTACTTCAGTAAAGGGGCTATTCCCCGGCTTTTAAATACATTATGCAAGTTTGGAATCGCTGAAAGAAGTAATTTTATCAATTGGAGTAAAATGTCATTAAGCAACTTTCTTACATATGCTAATACGTATAATGGAGAGAGATACTTTCAAATCTGTTTTTTAAAAATGCAGTGGTAAACTGCTTTCATTTGCTATGTCTGCGGTGGGTGAGGGGCTATGTTTGAATGAGATAATATTTGCAATTTCTTGATTCATGTCTTCGATAAATGCAGAGCAATAAACCGGGAATCGGTCTTAAACTTCAGAGGGTTTGTAACACGTGGTAGCTTTATTACTTGCTCCATTGAAGTTTGCCCTTTTGCCAGCAAATAGATCACCCCCAAATGTCTTTGACATATTATTGGCATGGTCTTGAAACCAAATATGCTTTGTAAACCTGAGAAAAGTTTGGAAGTGAAAATGTGGAAGTACCAAGGTTTGCTATTAGTAACACGAAGCCAATAAAACAGAAAAGGAAAAAAATTAATTTGCGATAGTATTACAATAATAGCTTCCAAATTGGATTTGTTTTGTAGCAGTTTTGCGTACTGGCGACGAAAAGAGCTCTGTCTATTTCAGCTAATACACTTAAATCGTTATCAAGTCCTTATGAACCCATCTGATTTTACTTTCTGATATTGCGAAGCTGTCTTGTATATTGCCTCTCTTGCATTTCTGCATTTCATTCTTCATTTTTAACCACAAACACCCCTTCCGCCGTCATCAACTTCATATTTGCACCCTGTCAGATAATTTAGACTTCGTAAGCGCGATGCTGTGACGCCCAAATTCCAACTTTGAAATCTTGGTGTGTTGGAAAGCACGCTTTATTACAAACCACAATTAATGCCTTCCTATGCATTCAGCATTCAAATCGTTATGTTGTAATGACATCATTTACTATATTAGACTAGACACAATATATAACACGAGGATGTGCAGTGATGGCAAAGGACCGTGTTTCTTTGCTGTTTGCAAGTTTTTCTTCTTCGATATCTCATTCATTTCTGTTCGTTGAACAATAAGGGCTATCAGGAATAGGAGGATGCCTCGTCCATTCATTGCTGATCTCTTTCTGATAGGGTAGCCTATCTAGTTTCAAGAGGGACAGTTATGTGGTCATATTTTGTTGCAGATGCGAATAGCAGCACACAGTAGTAATAATTAAGTGGCCATTTGAGGCATTTACTGCTCAAGCTCATATTCGTGACATTTTATACCCAATAGAAATGGTCGATAGCATACAACCTAGAAGTCTCTCAGACTGTCTGTTGTTTATGGCTGTGGTGGCATTCTCGTTGCGAAGCCCAAAGCTATTGATGTATTATGTTCAATATTTGTTATGCAAGTCAGTGAAGTTTAGAAATACTTAGAAATACGTTTTTGTGTATTTAAGAAACAAGGTTATAAGGAGAAGGTTTGGGTGTAAGACCAGGGGTAGACACTTGTGGATGGGCGCAATCACCCGAGTATTTACTCACCGAAAATAGAAAAGGGTTTGTTATTCATAAAAAATTGCTCGAAGTCGCTAATTCGGCATCCTTAGCTTTCCAAAATACGTTCTAGATTGTATAAAACTATGGCTGCACCAATTATGATAGGGCTAAGTTTGTCTTCGCCTCCCCCTCCTAATTATCTGCCAAATGTCTGCTCCTATGGACCCAGAGCGACACCCAGACAAATGTACGTGCTCATGGCATTGATTTAATACGTATCATTTTGAATGTTTTCCTAACATCGTTATGATCGTTTCTCATATTTTTAGATTCACTCATTTTAAGTCGGTCACTGAACAAAACTGTGACGTCAGGGAAAGACTGCAAATTCATCTGTGTTGTGTCTCAAGGCGCAAAGAAGGACTCTATGATAATTGATTACAAATGGAAAAAGGACGATCAGAATGTGGACACATCCAATCGAGGGAAATATCGGATGAGGCGGTACAAGTTTTTAAGGATCAGAAATGTTAACAAGTCAGATGAAGGAAGATACGATTGTATTGTATCCGCTGGCCAGAGAAGAAGCTCCATAACTATTCATTTAAAAGTCATAGGTATAAACCGGTTCAATTTCTAATTTTGTTTTTTTTTTGTATCAGTTTACGCAGTTGACGTTCTCGATGTTTTGCCAAGGACTGGACGCAATTGTAGTAAGTAAAGTTGTTGTTCGAGTGATCGAAGCAAGAAAAGCTAGATCCACTAAAGGATGGTCATTTAGGAAGAGACCTCAGTAGTGGCGAATTAAAAATAGGAAGATTCGTCAAAACCTGAAGTGAATTTCTGCGTGTGTGAATTTAGTTGAGAAATAAGTATGCTCTGAAAAGCCTGAAAGTCCACTATATTGCACTGTTCTTTACTTGACTGTACTCTGCTGTATTCTACCGTACCCTACCGTACTCTATGTTACTCTGCTGTACTCTGACGTACTCTACTCGACTGCAGCGTACTATACTTCACTCGACTATACTATACTATACTATACTATACTAAACTAAACCATACTATACTATATTTTACTGTACTGCGCCATGCTATACTATATACTTTACTATACTATGCTATACTATACTATACTTTACTATACTATACTATACTATACTATACTGTTTTATACTGTACTATACTGTACTATACTATACTGTACTGTACTATACTATACTGTACTGTACTGTACTGCGCCATACTATACTATATATTTTACTATACTATGCTATACTTTACTATAATATACTATACTATACTTTACTAAACTATACTATACTATACTATACTATTTTATACTGTA
>JAAAKL020000630.1:0-38930 GCA_010016065.2 Carybdea cf. marsupialis auct. non (Linnaeus, 1758)
AAATCGGCGGTTTGCATTCCTGGACAGAAGAAAGACGTGGCCGTAATCCTCTTCTGTGAAATGTGCACATAAAACACTGATACTATTATTCTATTATTAAAATCATCGCTCTGTTACACATTAGGCTATGACCCCGCCAACAGTGAAAAATCTGAAAAGGTCTGAAAATGATATTAACATAGCAATGTAAATACATGGCAAATATTAAACTAAACTTTTAAAACCGTCCAAGAGAAGACATAACAGATAATACTGTTATCATGTAAATTTGACTGACAAGCACGTTGCTGTTGCCTTCTTCGCAGCCTGAGATCAATCAAATCGCGTGACATAATTAAAGCATTGCTGACTCTTTAGAATCTGACTTCTGTTTATTTCGTAATAATGGCGCTCCTTTATTCTTCTACTTCTGTTTTATTTATTCTCAGTTCGTTGGCCCCCGTCCACGAAGGAAAGGGCGGTTCTAAGCCACACCAGCTAGAATACTCAAGGCAGCTCGCCGGAGAGAAAACGTTACGCAAACAAAAGTTTCTGAACGACATAAGAGAACGTCAGCGAGTCATGAGACAGGGACAAAATTTTAAAGCCCTATATCGGGTACTTATCCTAATTTACTACCTGCTAGGGTTGCTGATACCGAGGGTACAATTGAGTAGCTGATACTTAAATTGCTTTGCACCAATCTGATCTGGTTTAATGCGTGTTAAGATGATATTGTGACCTCCTGCTTCAAGTCGACAAGAAACTTTTCAAGATTTTTTGCTCTTGGGATCCAAGTATCCAAGTATCCAGGTAACCAGGAATCACTCTCACAAACGAGCAACAGAGGATAGAGGTGCATCATTTTTCCTTGATGATCATTGGGAATGGAAGCTTCACTTCATGGGAAATGCAGAGCCCACGCTGCGGTACGCATAGCGTAGGAGCCAAATTTAACATAACAACAACAATGTAGCCAACATAACAGATATGTGGTTGGCATGTTGAGCAAGTGGGTCGAAGGGCCATACCTCTCCCCGGGTTCTGTGGGCCATGGGTAGGAATTGCTCGACCAGTTTAGGGCTCACCACACCATCGAAAGTTTGGAATCCTACATAGTTTATCTCCCTGTCAATGAATTTGTTTGCATCTCTACGATGTATCATTTATTAAAAACTTTTTTGCCATATCTATTTATTGAAAAGTAGGCCTAATGCAGTTCCCCAATGTACCCTATGACAGGTTCTTGAAAAGCAATCTACAGAAAATAGAGCTGTACGTCTGGCTTGAAAGTAAAATGATTCCGCGTTGAGTACTTAACGATCGAAATCCTCGATTAAAAATTACTCAGTTATACTGCTATTTCTTCCTATCTAGAGGCGAACGATAAGGAATCAACCACCACGTTCTACAACAAACTTCATGCAAACAGACCGTTTTGTAAACATGGCCAATTAGTGCTCACGTGTATCTGGTTATCGATCTGCCCAAATTTGACGTCTGAGATATTCTGGCATTCCGAAACAGTAGCTTCAAGCAGGACATTAGAGAGGTTGGGTGTGCGAGGTTGAAGGTCGTTGGCCCGCAAAGATTCTTTTGTATAAAAAAAACGGCCGTAAGCGTTTCGCCCAGAAAGCTACTAGGGCCCGGTGCTATGAAATACCTCGGGGTCCGCGCTGGCTCTCGACGGCCCTGGTTTCAAGTAATATGTATGCGGTACTTGGGGGCTTAATTGTGACCAAATTTTACCTTTCTAGTAATTTTGGGGCATAGTTAACCGCGTACCCCCGGCCCGTCATGGCATATCTACTGTGTTGTACATTTAACTTAAATGATGGTGTTTGTCAAGTTGAAGATAGGTACAAGACTCACAGACATCATCCTAGAAAGTCCTGATATAGCAACCACGGGGAATCTATACTCGTAAATTGAATAGCTACGTTACCATTGGATTTAATTTGTGCTGCAAAGTTACACTTTTCGATGTCGCCTCCAGCAATAGCGTACAGCAGCAGCAATAATTTTTATAACATCGACTTTGTGTTGGCAGCTGTGATATCAATATTAGTCTTGCAAATTATTTCTGTAAATACTTAAATACTATTGGCCTCAGAGAAGACAACTTGATTGAGGAGTCTGAAGGTCTGTTCATTTATGACCAAACAAGATAAATAATACAAAGACGAGAAGAAAAGATGGCAGTTGATACGTTTCTGCTAACATACTTATTTTTCTACCGTCACCACGTTAGTTTATATAGCTCCGACGATACGGATATCAACATTCTCCTTCTAATCACAATGTGACGTGACTTTTGAACATTTGCCATCCGTCAAATCAGTCACGTCAGATAGTACTACAAATTATAGCTGTGATCATCGCATGTTTGCTGTGTCCCACTGTGGTCATGAGAGCAGCAGTTTCTAATAGAAACATAGGATTTTAACAACACCTTCACTAGCACTCCATCGACCCTATTCCTGTCGGAGGGTTTATTGAGCCCCAATCTCCCTCCATGACAAGAGTTTGCCTACCATTTCCCTTACATAACTGTTACAGACATGAAACTTTGGTATTGTATGTTTCTGATTAAAATGCAGCCATGCAGTTTTGTCACGCAGTTTGTCACGCAATTTTGCAACTCTGTTTTTGAACGCAATTTTGCCACTCTTATTAGCTTTCTGTTTCAATCACCAACCTATTTAACGACAGGATATTATCAACGACAAGCACATTTGCAGAACCCATATCAAACATGCTGGAACATGCTTAAGGTGAAGAGAGGAGGATTTGAGTACTCCACCAGTATCAGAGACCAGTAAAAGATTACCGTATTGGTATGGGTGGTAAGTTTCATCTATTCACCTATTATGAATTTGCTGCCCTCGTTTGTATACGATCATGCTGCCGATAGTAAGCGCATTTAATTGCAAAGTTAATTTTTATGGTATTTTTTAAGACTATAGATACAGACCAAAAGCCTGAAATGTTTCTACACTATATGGTGAAAGTAGCCTATACACAGACACCTTTGATATTGTATGTCCAAGGTGGAAGATGATCAATGTGCATAGGGTAAAATTGAAAGATATTCAGCAGAAATCGTAATCTACTATTGTGATTTATCTTATGCCCCCTGAACGTAAATAGCAAGCAATAAAAACGTTAATAACAATGAATGTATCTAAAAGAAAACTTCGTTGATTTGCTTAACGTCTTCCCTCAGAACTTTTTTGCTCCATTTTTTGTCGTGCCCAAATAAGATCTTCCTTCGCCTGTAAACTTTTGCCATTTGTCACTATGGCTCTTTGGACACTCAGTATTATTTATGGAGATCATGCCTTTAACGAGATATATAGCCATGATAGGGCATTACACCACATTGCAGTGAACGTATCCTAGCTGATGATGTGCGGTTACCGTCAATAAAAAGGTCAATCAACGCTTGTCCCTATAAGTCAACGTCATATACCCTTATCTTGTCATAAAATGGGCCTCCACAATTATCTTTGTTACGCCTCGTGCTTCGGACCCATGGCTTACACCTTCATTCTCCAGTTTTCTACCTGGTGGTTGCTGGTGACGTTTTCGTCTCATTCTTTCTGGTTCAGACGTATAGCCAAAGGGAGGTTCCCCCTTTCAGGGAGACCAATAGGAATTCAGGAATCGCTTGTAAGCTGGCCTAAAAGCAATTCATATCAGTAGATGCAACTGAAGTAAGATATCACGTCTATTACTGTATTTCCTCTTATAAACGCCACCCTCTGATAAATGACGCCCTCTAATAAACGTCGCACGTCCAGCAGAACATTTGAGATGAACGCCTCCCTCTGATAAATGCCGCTTCATGAAAAGGGACGTTTCTCAGAAAACAGACCATTTTTAAAATTTCACATACTACAAGAATAGTGGTGTGAAATGATACTTTCCTTTAATGTTCGCATTTATCGTTTTGTTACGTTTTTGAAACACTATTTGTTTTACGTAATTATTCATTTTGTAATAAACGCCGTGGCGTTTATTAGAGAAAATATGGTATCTATAAATCGAAGTTTCTGACGCTTGGAAGAATGGAGTAACTACAACCTAAATTCAACGACATGCTTAGCTTCAAATTTACAAGACTTGAAAATTTCTACAGTACATTTGTTTTCCGGTAAAATATAAATTTAACCTGACTACAGTTGTCTGAAGCTTTAAGACTGATCTCCATTAAGAGATTGAATGAGTGCTCGTCCTCGGAAATCTTTTCTTGAGCGCCAGAGATCAATCTCCTATGGAGTCACAAACCTCCTTCTCTACATTTTGAGAGGCAAAATTTAATTCCAGTATATAAACCGACAAAACAGACAGTTGAAAGCAGAAGAAATAGGCTAAAAAAATTCTAGGCTAGAGGGTTTCTAGGTACTTCCTCGTACTTGGTGACTAAAACGTCCTTAGATAATCTGTAAAGGATATCTGCTAGTGCATGTATGAGATATTTATTGTACTTTAGGGCGAAAAAAATTCATAGTTTATTTTGTACCTGCCTAAACTGCCTTTATTGTAGTTATTGGCTTGACATCTTTGTTTTAAATGCTTCGCTCAATACAAGGCAGAGTTGTCACTTCAAGGTATTGAGTTACTTTGAAAGAAGTAGAAATAAAAAGTAAGCAGAAACATTGATGTAACTACGGACAGAAAAAAATAGATTTCCAAGAAGATGGCGATTGACATTAGATTTAAGAATGTCAAGATATTGTATACTACTGGAGAATTCGAAGGGCTTCTTAGATTCGAATGCAACCTGCATTAATTATTTGGACAATATCTGAGCAAAATGCAAGAGCTTTGGAAGAAAGTAAGTTCAGTTTTGCTAATTATATGTTCACGTTACTACAACGTGACTGGTTCAGTAGCTGCCATTGTTCGTGCCATTACTGGTAGATGATCTCCTCAAACTCCTTTACGTTTGTCTCAGGTTCGAATGAGGATGTTGACATATTGTAACTTTACTTTACTGCCTCTTCAGGTTTGATTATCATCATCATCATAGTCACAACTATAATTTTCAGATTTGTAGTCACCATCGCCGGAGTTTTCGTTGTTATAATCCTGTTCATCGTCATCACTATTATCATCACAACTTTAATGAACATATTTATTATCATCATTATCACCATCAAACGTATAGCCATCATCATCATAACAATCATTATCAATACTTGTATGATTATCATCCTCGTGATCGCTAATATGATTAACAAAATTATCAACAATAGCTGCAGCATCATTGGCGTACGTTTACATTTTCGACTATAAGTGGGACAGGGGCTTTTCGGTTGCTGTAACCTTCTTCTTTTAAGAAAAGTATCCTTAATTCGCACATTTGTTAGCGATCAGCAGCTTGGGCCCCTATTCAACCCTCTTTCATCCAGATAAGTTGCTAGTAGTGGGAACATGTTCATCCTAGGGATCGGCATGATCATATGAATGCTTCTGACAATGTGTGATCTAAAAATACTTGTTTAGAAACTTACTTTTTACGACGCGATAAGTAACGAAACAATGTTGTTTTCTGCTTTATTATCGTTATATTTTCACTATGATACTTTCTTAGTAGCAGATGGAAGATTTTCAATTATAAATTAATCTTTGAAGTAGCTACAAACGGGTATTGAAATAGGGACACATGCAAGCAGCTGTTAAAGTTTTTATGGAAGATATCAAAAGCAAAGCATGCTGAATGTAAAACCTATGATATCTTTGCACCTCTGATGTTAATGCGTATATCAGCGTTGCTGAGAAGTCAAACTAGAGCCACCTTCCTATCATGTTGCGGTTAGTGAAAACAGTGCCATAACAAAGATTCTCAAAAGGGTCAGAGGAACACACTGTTTTCAAAACGAACAAAATGCATTCATTTGTAACAGTAATTTGGCTAAATGTGGGAGCAGGTGACCTTCACCTCCCGGTCGCGACCGCCCCGAAAAATGAGTGTTATTAATGCTTGATCTGGCAAAAAAACTTTGAGCAAGGTTAGTTATGAAATCCACCCTAGCATTAACGCATTAGTAGATAACTGAAAGGGAGCATTCACATGATCTCAAACGTTATTCTATCCTCGGCTGCTTGTTTTTGTCTGGAAGCGAGAATTAATTACCACAATCAATATCTTTTGTTGAACAGTTTAAGTGTGATAAAAGTATTACATTTAATAAGGTTAGATGTATCATTTCAATCTGTTCATTTCATAATACTCTTCCGTCAACAAGATTAAATTATATAAAATTGCAACAATGAGAACTAGAGACCCATAGTAGACTCCTCATCCAGTATCTCCGAAGGATGACGTCAGGAAAAAGTAAACTAAATCAGGTCAGGTGAAGGTTATACAGCTGTAGCGTATTTAAGGAGAAGTCAATGGACAATGACTCTCCTCTCAGAATGACAAGGCAATTAAATAGCCCAAGGTTGAGTAATTTTATAATAGCAGTATGTGATAATAAACAGAAAATAGCGTAAACATTTATTAACAATGAAATGTTACAGATTTCTTAGGAACCCCCCCCCCCCCAGAACGTCACCTATAAAGCGATGCCCCATGACTTAGCCTGACCCTTCCCCTCCAAGTATATCCTGGGCCGGCTACTGGTTATCAGATGCATTTGGCATTCTAGAAATAAGTTCTTATCAAAATCTGTTAAAAAATGCATAGGTAAGGTGTTTTAGGTGACGGTGACTATTGCATGTACTAAATTTTGAATGCATCGAAGATTGATTGCTTTGACCAGTAAATGCTCATAAACGATGATGCTCTATCAAACAGACTATCTTAATCTCTCTGTCCGATATAAGTAATTTCAACCCTTGCACTAGCTGAGGTAGCACAATTACAGCCATCAGATTGAGAGGTAGAGTCATTGACGCACTAGTTCATAATTGTATCGTGAACCGGTCTTGCAGGCCATACTGTAAACTCTTTTCCATATTACAATGATGGGTAGGTTAAAGTGCCTCGCAGTTAGGGGGCACACATGCCTGATTTAAAACATGAGTATAGCCCTCTTATTGTTATCGTTTACCCGTTGCTACTTTTCATCTATTTCTACATATCCGATAGCATAGGTCATGATTTGGTACACTTCACCTCTCCGAAAAGTGGCGTTGGACAGTTATTCTCTAACTTCGATACTATTTTTACTGTCTGGAATAAGATTTTCCATTTATTTTCACCGTAGTGTATCTCTCTAATATAACTAGTTCTCAATAGCCTCTCTTATTTATTACGTTTTACCTGTCCAACTTAAAATGGCCTGACGTTCATATGATTTCACTATTATTCCTATTATCAATCTGTCCGTTACTAGGACATGGAAAGTTTGTTTTTCTATTGTGACTTTCTAAATTCCTCCACAGAAAGCCGTATCTTAAATATCTCTAAGGACAAGAGATTGATTGTTGATCTTAGCCATGAAAAGGAGCCAGTTGGAGGAGTGTATGTAGCGTAAGGCCACATAACCAAGTCATATTGTCGAGGCGATAAGCTATTTAGGGAGAATGCATAGTGCAATGGCCTGTTCATGGAATCATAAAAACGCAGATTCCCCAATTCCGACATAATGTAGATGATTTTGTGATCGTTGATGGCAGGATAAAATAGTTACCAGAAAATAGAAAAACAGAAAAAATGTCCATGTTTTCCTTAGGAGGACTAAGGTTTCCCCTGCAAAGTGATGCCTCAGGCCTTCCACTCTTAACACCACCACCACCACCACACCAACCTTCCTTTGGGAATTTCCTGCGTTCGCCGTTTGTTGGATACTTTTCATAATAACTATGTGAATACGGATAGCTACCAAGTTAATGCTTATGACTGCAATCTCAAGGATTCGTCAACATCGCTAGTCAGAGTGCAGGATAACAACTGAATATCGGGGCCCTTGATAGGTGTTTATCGAGTAAAACTCCCGTCTTCCTATAGAAAAGATATTCAAACGCCTATGGTTTATTTGCAACCAACTTCTCCGCATATGCCTAACTTAAAATATACCACACATTACGCATGCCATATTCTACAAATGCCCCACTCAACATATACCTCAATCTACATATTCCTCTCTCTACACATGCCTCACTGTTTTTGACGCAGTTCTGCTGTTTCATGTGCTAGACTTTATATTAATGAAGGCTAAAGATAAAAAACGTTACGTTAAAATTGGAGACAAAATCTTCTCGTTTTACTATCCAGTTAAGTTGCTAATGGAAACCCAATGTAACAGAAAGATCCACAAATTGAGAATTTACTAAGATACATACATGGGGAACTATATCATTCTGCTACAAAACTAAATAATAATATGTATAAATATAATGATGTCTTTGTTTGCTGTCTGGGCCTGACGTTGAGTAAGTCGATTTGCTTCAAGAGCCTCAAATCTTTCCAGTATTATAAGCCAGAGATACAAGACTTAGCAAAAAGGCATTGTGGTTACCCTTTTGAAGTTTGGGAAGAAATGGAATAGCTAATAAGTACAAAGCAGCGACTAATCTGTAGAGGTACTGGTTCCTTTATCATGCAACCGCAGATTTCAACATCAGAAATTCTTTTCATTTCTGTAGAAGCTTCTTGTTTACAATCTGAAAGTTGAAAGAAAAGTCATGTTTGTCAGAATATCCTAGTAATAATTACCTCTTACAGGACAACATGGCTTTGATAGGTTTCAAATCTCGAGTGGGCTTAAGCATATAATTGTTTAAAAGACACTCTTTCCTTTTACAAGAATATCGTCTTTATAAAAATGGAAGCTCAACTTTGCAAAGTTTAAACAGATTAGGCAGGTAGGTTTCAACTATCTCGCATGTATGGGTTAACTAAAATACGTAACTAAAGGATACGACTTTGTTCACGTTTGTAGATGATTGGACCCTCAGATCACGAATAGTCGTTTTAATCATTAAACATCAGAAGCATCTTTACCAATTTCCCTTTGAGAAGTTTGGAGAAGTTTGAAGCCCACAAAACGATTCAGCGAGTTCATTGAACTGACGACAACTCGTTCGGATAAGTTATTTGATTATACTTTGTAGAGGTAGGTTGACAAAGTTACGACAGATTTTTCTCATTTCTTGAAGAAAAATTTTGAGCTAATCTTCATCTTCCTTATTTGTCCTATGCTGACAATACCTTTTTGTTCTGCAAACTAAACGGGAGTGTGAACATCTCCTCAAAACACTGATAACATTCATGACGGCTTTGACCGTTGATATTTTGTTCTCGTCAGAACAAAGCTTATTCTAGTGGATATGAAATGCTGATGACCAAGACTTTGGAGTGTTGCTATTGTTGGCTTAAAAATGGTCGAGAGTATTCTATAGTTAGATCAAGATGTCTCATGGGAACAACTCAAAACGCAGTTCTCTTCGTCAACGAAATGGAAGCTAACTTTGACAGTAAGTAGATGTATGATTTTCCAATCATAGGTCAGTCAGACAGTACCTGGTCTCATGAGTGAGCAAACAGTAACGTCGTGAAGGGACTACGAAATGTTGTGACGTAATGATAAGTCACATTTAAAATTAAAAGACAGAACAAAATGGAGGGTAATTTGTGAAGAAGCCCCCACCCTCAAAGATATTTACAGGAATGTATCGATATACTAATTGTCTATATCTTTGACATAAGAGGTTTTCCTTTCTCAACATTTACTATCGCCGCGACAGCAAAGAGCTTCCGAAGCTTAACCTTTACTTTCCCATCTTCTTCTCGTCACTTTTTTAGCGCCCGGCTTTAGCGCCGTCTTCACGCAATAGTCTTTGACTGCATTGTCGCAACTACTGCATAAAAAATTTCCTAGGGCAATTTTACGTGGAATTCATGATTGCAATCTGCTTTAAAATTTGGATTCTTTAAGGAGAAACACGTCTCCTCACCACTCCTTAAAAATGTAGTTTACCATTTTCTAAGCAAAAGTATCGCCCCTTCTTCGTATACCAAGTCCTTTTACTAGCCCCCCACCCCACCCCCTGTCTAGGTGGTGTACGTAAGATTTCAAAATCTGTAGAGGGAAGATTGACATTTGGTGTGTTCTTAGGTCTTAATGTTTTATACTTTAAACCGTTGGGGTCTTCTGTAGAATCCTATTTCAATGTACATAATGTCGTCTAAGCATACTTCTTCCTTACGTCATTGTTTTGGGTGGTAGCAAAGCAGAAATATTTCCATAACCTCTCTGCCGCACTGCAACCTCTACAAGTATACGGTTCTGTTCATTTCCTTTGGTTGTGGTTCAGTCCAGTCCTACGTCCTCCTCAATATTAATTTTTTAATTGATTGTTCAATCCTACCGGTAGCAATGCTCTTCCAAATATCATCAAGGCATTACAGAGGAACGGACTGGTCGTTCTCTGCAAAACATTGACAGTGTTTCATTTCAATACGGGCTGCTTCCTAAACACGTTAACTGTGCTCTACTTCATTGCGGCTTCTAATGGCATTTCTACTTTTTTTATTGACTTTCATCGCCTTAGTATTATTCTCTCCAACATTAATAGACATTTCTTCATCTTTGGTCATTTATTCTGCACTTGCTATTTCTTTTGACTCATCACACAGAAGTCATCCATAAACCCTATACATTGAAGGTGCTAAATTAGCGACTACTAGTGTCTAATTTTCTTTTCCTTTTTGCACGAATTGCTGAAAAGCCGAACGATGCACCCCTGCCCAATCCCTAGCGTTATTTTGAATGCCTCGGTTCTTGATTATTCACTTTTATGGTGATTTTGAAACTTCGAAAATTATTCTTTAAATGTTAAAATTTTTCCTCCTTGTTATATTATCGCAGCAGTTTAATTTTGAGAATATCTTTTTACCTTTTAGGAAATATAGATCTCAGCAGAGGATCCATTCCGAGCAGTATTGTTTGGCATCTCTTCGTATAAAGATGACATGAACGTTATCTTTACCACTACGATGTAATACCTGCAATTCTCCGATAGTCTTCTCCTATAATCTTCTTTGCAGAACACTCATTCTTTGCATAATAGTTTGAAAGAAAAACTTTTCCTGGATCTTCTGTTATCTTATTAAGTGTTAAAAATAACACCTACTTACTCTTGTTCCATAACTGATTATCAAAATAAAAGAAGGGAGAGATAAATATGTTAAAAGGGAAGCATTGAAGTTTCTAATGTATCTCACGTGGGACGTTAAATAGGAAGTAGGGGCAATTCTTTTACCGGTACTCTCCGCTATCTTTGGAGAGGAGACAAAGTCATATGACGGTTCTGCACACATTCCTGATAATCTTTTTGTGAAAAACTAGTACAGTCAATTCTTCACAATGAAGCAATAGTTTCATTCATGTCTTCGAAGTCATGGTCAGCGGTAAGACTAACAGAGTCAGGCAGCGCAAACGGTAGGGGATAGTGTAAGGATAGTCAAGTCTAAGCCAAAGCACCCTTTGATGCTGTTGCACAACATTTGACTCTCTGAAGGAGACTCGCTTGTGTTAACGAGCAATATATCATAGGATAGGGCAATGTATCTAAAAATTTGACAGAAGTTCTAATTTTAATCGATCAAAGGACGAATGTTTTGTCTTATAATAAAGATTTCGAGTACAAGGGAGCTTGGCAACAGACAAGTCCCAAACATAACAGGTGAACATTCTTTTTAATTTAAAAAATATCATTATGCAGTTATCTTAAAAATAGTAATGCGGCAGGTCATTATAATCGCAGTTAGCACTTCGCTCTTTACAGGCAATAAAGGAACTTTGAATTATTTTTATAAATGTGTTTAAGGCACGACACATATTCTCCCCTCGTGCACCCCAATTCATCAATATTTATCACTGACCTTTTCATCCCTAGCATTCCATCCCCTGGGAGATATTGTTGTCCCAGTTGGAGAACCCTACTTAAGTCAAGGAATAAAAGGGCTGCTTTCAGAGTAGTTTTCACAAAAACTTACTTTCACTGAACAATGCACATTGGGAGTCAAGTTGTCATAGTTACCGCAACTACCTCCCAACTCAAGATTACTTCGCTCCTATCATCTGCCATAAAGTTTACTTAATGGGGAATAAGAAAAAGTTGGAACTAGTTTTAGAGTTCTTCACTTTTCCCGTTGGTGACATACTTTTCTATTTCCTTAGTATCTTTCCAGACTAAAAACCAATTCTCTGCAAAATGAGTAGCGGGGAAGGGTCTTAGATACTACAACCTCAGACGAAATTACCCATTTTTCTTCGTACTCAATCTACGGACAAACAAAGTACACAATTGGCCTCAGACTATCATGCAAAAAAATGTTTCTTGATAAACTTCAAAAAGAAGCTGTTAACAAACTTTTCTTATGATGAAAAGTCGCGTTGTTTCTTTTGCTGTAAAACTTTTACCTGCAACTCGAAAGTTTGCTGTACTTAGCAAAACAAAACCTTCCTATTTCACCCAATTCACATGATACTGTGCGTACGTGAGGTGTATGTTACCCATGTTACAAGACAGGATTATTCAGCATGTACAAAAAGGCACGTAATTATCCATTATGCTGCACAACCAAAATTAACTCGTTAGTTCCCAAACGTGATTCTGTGATACACTAGTACAGTAATCTCCTATTACTAGGGTTAAGAATACTGAAGATAGTATTTGATTAAAACTCCGAAGAGTGACTATAATTACCAACTGGATCGGTTGAGAATACTAGCAGAAACACATTCTTCTTTTCGTCTGACGCTTTGACAATAATACTGCTCAAAATAAAATGGTTTATTCCTTTACATCGAAACATAATTAATTTTAAAATATGACGTCTTTGATAATCTGAGTGATAGAAAACTTTCTGCGTGTCATGCGCCATGTGACACGTGTCACTTCTGTTTTAAACAGCGTACTACAATCCGCTCCTATTATACAGTTTGTTTGGAAAGGACATTCTTCACGTATGCGATAGGCTTGCTTTAATTAATGTCTGTCGCATCATCTGTTTTACTGGCCAAAACATGTTGTTCTCTGCTGCTTAAATCCTCACTTATATCTGGCTTACATACGTAAATATAGATATAGATTTAAGTACTCAGGCAGGCACACTAGCAATCACGTAATTTATAATATAAAACTGAGTAAACATAAAATTCGTACGGCGCTGGGGAGGATCGAACCCAGAATCTCCTAAACGGAAAATGCCTCCTCAACCACTACACTAAATAGTGCAATAACTAAGCCGACAATCCGGGAGGTCGATCTCGAATTCCCACCACTATTAGCAACCTAGTTTCTTTCTTAGCTTCATCAGTGTCATTATTCATAGATAAGTACTCAGGCAGAAACACAAGCAGTTATGAACTACATAGTATAGAACTGAATAAATATGAAGTGCTTACGGCGCTTAAGGGCAGATGCTGGATTCGATCCCCGCCAGCGCCTTAAGAACTTCATGTTTATTGAGTTCTATACTACGACATATATATATACACTGTATGCTTGTTTGTGCATGTTAACTAAAAAGTTGAGACGTTATTATTGACAGAAAATACCTTTAGTCTTCTTAAGCCATATTCAATTCCAGTCATGAAATCAACATTATTATAGCCTTGCACAACTTGCCATATGTATTTACAGTGCGTTCATTATTTAGACACTGAAAAAAATATATATATAGATGTGTTTAATATTTTTAGGAGATAAATGAAAAAGATAGTAAGAACATTTTTGCGATTCTTAGATTGATTGTGAATTACATTGCGGCTATCAATTGTTAGTATTGCACATACCGTATCATCTCTTTCACTATATGCCTATATCTATGTATTTTTGTTGTCGCTGATTGGGCGTTGAGCTATATCAGATGTTTTCAAGTGTGAGAGACCAGTGCTTCCTTTCCCATGTGAAACAAATCCGTTTACTTATGCATTAAATTTTGTCCCTAGTTTTGAAATTTAAGTTTAATAACTGAAAAAATATCATAGATTTAGCTTTGATTAGGAATTCATGGAAAAGGCCAGATCGTTTATCTGCTTTGATTTTGTTGTCGCAAGCTGCAAATAAAGTAATAGTCAGATAAAAACCTTGCGTTTACTGAGCTGATTATGAATGTCCACATACTTTGGAATTGTTCATTGTCCATGTTATCATATCTGACCAGATATGGTGAATGGATTTCTGGTTGTTTCAATTTGAGGTTCCAAACGTAGAATTTCGGTTGAACGCATGCGATTTTATTGATAATAAGAAGGCCGAAAGACTCCAGTTTATTTGCTGTCTCTTTCTAAATTTTTAATAAATTCAGCATGATTTCAAGGACGTAGCAGCAAGAGATCATGGAGATGTTAATAACAATCTTCCTGCTTCCAAAATATTGTACAATATAAGTGTTCAAAACAGGTGTCTTGCATAGTCCAACTTTCGTTGTAATCTCCAACAGAATCACGCGATTAGTGTCAACGGCTGCTGAGAAATCAACATAAAAGTGAAATATTTTCAACAAATTCTTGCATTAAACATGATTGCTAATAAACTAGCAACAATTTGAAATCGTTTCAAATCAAAAGTAGCCTTCAAATAGTAATTATCATTTCCTCTTGAAGAGCTTGTCCTTCCATTTTCTACGCACTCCTACGTAGTCACATTCTGATAACGAAAAGCTGTTTCCGTATTACATGATCACATGGTTTTGCGTCGATATGCTTTTAACAGAAACTAATGGTCACCTTTGAGTCAAGCACCTCATACATCATTACGAATTGAAACTTCGGCGACATATATTTGAATGGCAAACACTGTGCTTCAGCATTTGTGAAACTCGATGTCTTTTAACATAGCGCACACGCAGACTATTTGATAACGCACATTTCTTTATCATTTTAAAATAGTGCCCTTAAGAGCATTTTGGCTTGCAAGTAATGACAGTGTATTAAGGAGATAACAACGTCACGTTTACACGCTTCAAACCACAAACTATAAATCAGATTAGAGATTAGCATGTTTAAGCCCTATTTATATCCACATCTTTCATTCAATCTTACCAAAGTTCTTACCTGAAATATGGTTTAAGTTGCAAAAGTAGAACGCCATCTTGATAACACCAAGTTGAGCAGTTCACCTCACAAAAGATTGCACCGGCCCATGAGTGCGAAACGTCCACAGACAACCAAGTAAAATTCCTGGAATAAGGAAAATGTTGAATATGACGTTTCTATTATCAGCAGTTTGCATAGTATCTTTGGTATGCACACACGGCACAGTATGTAAGTTACCTTAGTCATCAGAGAGGTATCAAATCAAGCAGGGATCTGATAGAGCAGATTCAAGTATTGCCTCCAGTCACAAATCTCCTACTGTGAAACTAGAAAGGGATATATATATATAATTGGTATTAGCTGCCGAGAATACAAAACAAGTGGGGAAAGAAACTAGTCAACTTTCCTTAATATTCGTTGGCAATGGCGATATGTAAGTAAAAGTAAAATATGTCTAAGTAAAAAGCGAGGTTTTATCTAATTTTAAATATCTGATATTGATTTGAATGAAAATTTCTAATTTCTTTTTTAACCTATTGAAAACTGGCATCTTTGTTTCAGTCACAAATTTAGAAGGCAGCAAAATGTATTTGAAAAGCAATCATCAAACTCATCATGAATTTTCAAAATATGTACTCCAGGTAATGTGAGACAATGACGTCTTATCATTTTTTTCTGCGTCATTGAATGCACAGTCAATATTTAGGATAAATCACAAAATTTCATAGAAAAAATCAACCAATACGGCGAAAACCACATTCTCAAGTCGCCTTTGGCAGTCTCATATTCTTTACATCCATAATCCCCCATCCCTTTGGAAACAAGGATGAATTTTTTAAACCCTCCTTTTCTTTCAACGTGCTTTCTTACTTGGTGCCTAAGAGTACGTATAGCTTCTACGTCATAAAAATGTTGATGTTCAGAGCAGAGTTAAACTGTTGGACCAAGTTACCCCAAAATAGACTTTCAACCAGCTCAATTAAAGAGAGGCTCAAAATCACTGTTGTTCCGTTACAATCAATGACTACTCAATGCTAGCCCAGGTTGTGAAAGTTGCGTCGTTGACGAATTGAATGTCCCAGTCCTCTTCACCCTTTTCCGTTTCATTCATATTCCAATGTGTCATCATTATAATCTACTGTGAAACGGTCAAGTTACGTCCAAGCATTTCTACATATCTGAAGAGCAAAAAGTGACAAGAAGATAACCGGGTTGCGTAGTCAATGGCCTTTTTTGTCCTCCTCGCTCCCTTTCTTCCCCTTCCACCTCAAGACCTCTCTCAACAAGTTCTTTCCGGTCCCTTTCTTCAATCAGTTCTGCCCCGTATTTTGGGCAGAAAA
Source organism: Carybdea cf. marsupialis auct. non (Linnaeus, 1758) (assembly GCA_010016065.2). NCBI lineage: Eukaryota > Metazoa > Cnidaria > Cubozoa > Carybdeida > Carybdeidae > Carybdea > Carybdea cf. marsupialis auct. non (Linnaeus, 1758). The sequence continues at coordinate 16,325 of JAAAKL020000630.1, forward strand.
ACTGTTGACATCAACACCACAATATTGTCTGCAACACTCTTTTTAGTGTATTATTTGGAACCAATCATAGTTTCAGATCGTTTGGACGTATACTCTGTTTTTTCCAGATACTGCTATTATTCTTGTTTGTAATTTGAAGCGCAGTAGGCGCCGTGTCGTCTCATAGTCACCAAAAGTTTTTTCGGTCAAACTTGAGATTAAACGTTTCTGCTTTAAACGAACAAATGCCCCAAATAGAGTCAAAAACAATAATCAGTTAACTAGCTTTTTGATCACAAAATAGCCCAATCGGCGATTTGTCGCCCAATCAGGCAACTCTCGATGGCACCTTTGAATCATAACAAATATCCATAGGACGAAACGCTCTCAAATACATTTTCACTTTTTGACAATTCCTCTCTCATTCAGTCCTATGGAAGACTTGAACATATTTATCTAGTACTACCAACTTAGCACAGTGGAGAGGACTGAATGAAAAAGGAGAAGCTGAACCACTCTAGAATCAGCAAATCGCTACTTGCGTTAGAATATTACTTAAATACATCGAAGTAGCTAGAGGAATACGGTGAACATTTCGTGACCACTATTGGCCACAATAACCATTGCACCACATGAAGAAGTAAACTGTGGCGAAATTTGTTTAGCTTTTGCGATGACTACGTTGAATCATAGCACGTGATTTTTAAAGCTAATTCCTTAGGATTCAGCATCATTAATAGAAATACCACAAGTAAGTACGGGATAAACCTCTTAAACCCGGATAGCTTTCATTTTTTCCAGCTGTAGTAAGGTCCATAGTAAGACAGCAGTTTCGAAAGATTAACACTTCTATAACCCCGATGCTTAAAACAAAATTATCAGAAATCTTAAGAAATTACTCAAAGAAAAGAGATTTGTTACGGTAAAATATTTCATTTTCTCCGGTAGACTGATCTTTCAGTCTTGTCATACAAAAATATACCAATGTGTACGTTTCTCAATAGGCTTTAGACAACTTCCGGATATCCGGAACGCGATCTTTTCATGTTGAAGTCACATGGAGAAGAGAGGATGATTTCCTGAATTGCGTAGAGATGGATGTAAATGTCCACAAATGGAGGATTGGTAAATAATGTGATAACTAGAGAACATCACCGAGATCACAAGCCGGTAAAGCAACTCGTTACGATTGTGTGGGTTTTGGGTTTATACACCATTGCTTACTTATTTTATTATTTCTATTTTTTACATTACAACACATATCCTCTTTATAACCACAACCACAACTATAACCAGACTTAATATACAACATCCCGTTTTTCTGAACCTTCAGTAAGCTTCAGACAGATTGTTCGGGTGACCTTCCTTCACAGATAAGCCGCATATTGCGAAAACAACAACTGGGAAGAGCTTAATATGGATAACCCCCAGTGCAGTATGTGGGCCTTTTTTGGCTACTAAAGAAAAGGAAACAAGCGTGTCGCCATCGAAGCCGCCACAGCTGATATGGTAAAACATCATTCTGTGATAGAGTGAGTTCCTGGTTAGTATTCCGATGGTGACTTTTTTCAATCTATTTTTCAAGCTTGATACCAACGTTTTCTTTCCAACTAGAAAAGGAGTTACACAACTTTCATTCCAATAGATATATAGCTGTATAAGGTATGGCGGTGCATACTACCGTCAGTAGCACACACTGAATTTTCCCAAAGGGGAGTGCGGCAAGAGTAGAACCCTGTGTCATCAGTCTGTAAGATTGCCTGTCTTGGCCACTTTCTGACAATTAGCACATCCTGCCATGTAAGTTACACTTTTTTTAACATGGGGTGAGTAAATTTTTAATAATTTCGCAAGGTGTGGGAAGCATGGTCCAGTCCGCCCTAACTACATCACTAATTACTGTCGAAATTGCTTTTACTATGATGAATATCCACAATAGTTACATTTTAAAATGTTACAAATTTACATTTTTGGAATAAGAAAATCTTTAATATTTGACTTTGAAAAGTTTTTAGTATACAAATATGAATTGGACTACCAATCTTGTTTAGGTTTGAATATTTGATTGACATTTGCAACCAATTCATCTTGTTTTATCCATTTAAAAGTGAAGACGCTCCAACAGTGCCGTAAAGAACTTGTAATGTTACATACGTCAGCTGAATATCAGATTTTTTTCATTTTGTTTTTAACATTCTGAGCGATTTGCCGTAACCGTTTCCGAAAATAGACTCGTACTTACGCATTTGCAGATCAAGATTTCATTTTCTGCTCAAATTGCCGAGCAAACGATAACTTGACACTTAAATGTGTAAATAAACAGCATATCCGATCATTTCCTTGAAAGGGCTGCCCGTAAAGGATATCCAACAAATATTGAATTTTGTGCCTCCTTCTCGTTCGTCTGATGTAAGAAAGAACATCTATCATGTCTTACCAAACAAAATCTATAACTCGAATCAAAGTAGTTCACGATGGCAGGGGTTTGGGGGGAAAAATCAGGAGTTGTTCAAGGTTAGAAACAATGGTTTACATGTCGTTGACAATCGAAAATGCTATTTTGACTTCTATTGAATTCATCAAATGGACAACCTCTTTAGAATAGCAATCACATTAAAAAATTTATTTAGCAAATAATTAGGAGGATAAAAAGGTCTCATGTTTCACTGTGAAAATATAATAATATGTCTTGCTTTATACATCTGAACAATTGTATGTCCTTCTTGCTCATCTCAAATTTATAAGCATAAAAATAGGAGTAATTACTTGGACAATAGTAACGAATATTAACATTTCAAAACGATATTTTTGCTGCTTGGAAGTCTATTCTTCCTTTATCCCCTACGTTTTACCTTTCAGATTTTATCACATATCTGTAAAGCCCTGCATTTTGCCAGAAAAGACCTGTTACATTGTCCTAATATGATCCATTCGGACTATTCGCTTAGATACATTTACTCGGGATTAAAATGCAATATCATTTATGAGAAATCCCTAGTTTGTCACAAATCCTCATTTACAGCATTGGATATTCAATTCCAGGTAGCTTGAGGTTAGCTGATAAATTCTTGGCTGTTGCACTTGCACGGCGCGAATCTTTTCATTGATCAAGAATAGAGCGAAACGTAGAGATATGCGATACACGATAAATAATGCTTAGGTCAAACTGTACTGCGACATCAGAAGAAGGAGAACTAGTTTCATGATTAACAGTGCCAAAACAGATTAAATTGAATATTGTTTCGAGACGACATCAGCCAAGAAAATGTGAGAAACAACAACGCTTTTATGCAATAGTTTAAGTTAAGCTTACGCAAATAGGTACGGTGTCTAATATAACTAAGAAAAGGCTTTATTCGTTTGAATAATGGTGAACATAATTTGAAAGAAAGGTATTATTGACTCGTATTCAAATGCCTTACAAATATCCATTCCCAAATAAAAGGATACTCGAGACTCCACATTCAGGTACACCCAACCTATATGAAATCGGTTACACAAATGGCTCTGAGTTTTTGGCAGCGCATGATTTGACTTATATAGATATTTGATCCGTGGAAAAGAGATTAATTCAGTTCTGATTATGACAAAGGAAGGAATAGCTAGACGACTCCAAGAATATAGTTATAAGTGTCAAGGTAGTAGAAATTAAATGATGTTAGGAGCTCACATTTTTGTAATTCGAATTAATGCCGAATGCACAAGTACTTATAAAAGTAGCTTTAAAGTTAGAGTAAAATGGAATCTCAAATAAATGAGCCTTGACGTAGTAAAGTAGGAATCAGATAATGGCTAAACAAATTTAAGAAACAAGTTCTTTATAAAAAATCTTGTGACAATCAAAACAGAATAAAAAGGTAATATACGTAGCAGACTTACAGGACGGTCAATACAAACCGTAGCAGATCATAATAAACCAGCGAAATGAGAGATTCAGATTTGATACACAACCGCAAATATCTAGAGACACGGTAAGTCTCATGTAGGCTACATCATTACCAAGTCAAGTACTGCAATGGCTCTCCCAAATAGTAGTAAAGCAGTAGCAGTAGTACTACAAGTAGTAAAGTAGCATGGACTAAACTATTGAATACATACCCTCACTTCTGCCATCTCTACGAGATCAAATTTTGACTGGTTGAAATTATCTGCTTCATCTCTTAAGTAAACTGCTATAGCTTCCACAGAAGTTACTGATTTTCATACCTCAAATTTTGTCTGTTTGTAAACGTGAGTGTATCTGATTCGCTTTCCTCTAGTGTTGATGCTGTAATTGTATAAATAGCTAACGTATGGTCATCAGAATTAGGTTGACACTAATTTTCAACGAAGTTTGGATTCACGCAGTACCATTCCTTTTCCCTAAACATCTGCCCACGCCCCCTCTATATTTGAACTTAGTCCAATCATTTACCCATCCTGTTTGGTGACGTTGAACTCGCAAAAATATGGGATGCTCCAGTTCTCTATAAGTGCCACAAGGAATATTTTCCTATACAGGACGAAGGGAGGTGGCCCTAAAGTACGTTGTTTGAGGCGTAATCGGATCTTCGTGTTTACAGTGTTAATTTGTTTCCACATGTAGTTTATGATGGTTTGTAGTATGGGAAAGTGCGTTTACCCTAAGAGTGAGTATCAACATGTCTATTATATACATAAAAAAGTATACGTTTCCTTTAAAATTTGCTGGGTGTTATAACTTTGAAGACCTAGGCCTTATGATTTCCAGTCTTATTCCCTTGTATTTCTTTAGCGGCCTTTCAAGAGACGCAACGTGTCTCTGCGCAGACATTCTGAATGTGCTTTCCAAATTAATTAAAAACAAGAGGTTTTGAAGGGAATAGGGTTCTTGCCGAGAATAAGATACAAATATATTTACTGACATTTTTATTATTGGCAACAAGGATTACCGAAATATTATGTGGAAAATCTGAAAACATATGTCGCTTGAGTATAGGATTATTTTATATGCCATACTCAGAACGTTACAAGACAAGTGTGCATCCAGAGTCCCATAGTGAATAAAGAAAAATAGTTTTGTCAGCCATGATGTTCAATGAATTCTGAAGAAACAAAGATTTGACACAGAGAATTTAAGACCTCATAATAATGTAAGTTAAATCAGATTCCATCAAGATGATACCTTATTTTATTAGCTCATTAATTATAAAAAAAGTAAGGAACTTAGTGAGAGGTCATGGGAAAGTTACAGCAAACAAGATCAAATCCTTTAAAACCGCGTTCCTTTGCTGTGTAACATAAAAAAGCCTTTGTTGAAAAATCTTTCTCAAAGAGACGTTTCCATGAACTTTATTCAAGCAGAAATGTCATCAGTCTTTTTTTTGGATAAGTTAAAAATTTTGTATGGGGTCAGAAAACCACATTCTTTAAATGGTGAATGCCCACAAGTTGAAATTTATTATAGACTTCACATACTGTGTCAGAATTTGTTAATGTAAACAAGGAATGCACTATTCTCTTTAATAATAAGTTTTGCTGGTTGTGGATGATAAAAAAATATCATCTGCAAAACGGACATTTAAATCTTACATGTAATCTGTGCCAATAAAATTAAGAGAACAAGGAAGAGTTTTTCAGATCTAACCGCATTCTAAAATAAAAAAAAAACATGTGGAGATAGAGAAAAGAATTTTTTTAATAAGGTAAAAACTAGCATTCACGGAAAGAGAATTTTTTAATCTTTAAGAGTGCTTTCTGTGCCCAGAAAGTTTTTAACTCTTCTCGAAACTGGAAAATATATTTTCACCAGCATCATTGGAAACAGTTGCCGCTTTGAAGTTTGAGAGAAAAATGAATTGAACAGCTCCAATGCCTCGACAAAAATTGTCTAGATGTAGGTTGTAGTCGATATACAGACAAATGAAACTCAGAGCGATAAGAAATAAGGTTAAGACTAAGACGAAGGTGTTGTCTCAGAATAAGAACTAACTGATTTAAAAAAGGATGAGAGTGACAAACCATCACACCGCAAGATCAAGTCACTCCCTTCTATTATTTACTTTCACGTATTACACGACAAGAGCAGCGCTAATCATCAACTATGTTTATTAGAGGGCTGAGAAGACAAGCATGTATGGATTACATAAATAAACAGTGGCAATTGTATCATGTGCATAATATATAATTTCAGACTAATGAAGTGCTATTTTCGTCCATCTAGTACCACGCAACGAATATCCGGCATGAAAATAAGGTAAGTCTCTGGCTTAGAAAATATGATTTCAACTGCAGTTTGCACGGTAGCCAAAGGGGGGCGCGGGGGTCGGGGGTGAAGTTCCTCCGCACAACAACACTTGCCCCTTGCATGCAGATAATTTACTTGACTTGCTACATAGAGTTTCATATCGCAATTTTGATATTGCCTCCCCCCTGAAAAAACGTCTTGCCCACTGCTTTCGGGCCAGCTCATGGGTTAAACTTGATGATAAGCACCCCGAATTTTATTGAGGAGGTAGCAAGTAGATAGTAAGTAGGTTATCATTTACAAAATAGTAATGAAAATGGTGTCCAGTGTATAAAGTGCCCGCCATATAGAGGTTTTTCTAGTGTAAGACTTCTTATTGCGTATTCTAAAAAGGTGTCCACTTTTGAGAGGTGTCGGCTATTTATGATCTCCATTGTACAAAGGTTTCACTGCAGTTGCAAGACAATTTTTAGGAAGTTTATCCACTGTGTTCAAACCGAGAACATACTTACAACTCGCTTAAGTTGTATTTGTCTAGTATTCAAAATAATGTGTAACGTCATGGCTACACCTTTGAAAAAATACGAAATGGAATTTTATTTTCCCTAGTGGAACGAATGAAAGTTACAGAATTAGCTAAAATGACTCTTGAACTTTAAAAATAATCATTTGGTAAAATATCTTATTGATCATTTGCCAAAAATGAAACACTGCTACTCAAAAAGCAAATAATCTTGTAGCTAATATATATCCCAAACCCAACCCATCGCATCAGTTCTGTTTCTTACTGTGAGGAGCGCTGAAACTTCTTTCTCTCACAGATTATGTGCGTTCCGATTCAAAATCTGTAATGCACCCTGTCAAAAGCAACTTGAGAAAAATGCGAAAATACAGATAGGTTAGTTTTGGCATAACAACTCTTGAAAACGTGCTAGAAAAGCTCAATAAATATGAAGTGCTTACGGCGCTGGCGGTAACTAAACAGTGCAAGAGTAAAGTAGACAACCCGGGAAGTCGATCCCGAATTCTCACCACCACCAGCAACCTAACTGTTTGTTTCGCTGTTAGTTTCATCAGTGCCATGTCATATATATAAGTACCCAGGCAGACCTAAAAGCAGTCATGAATTAAATAGTATAGAACTCAACAAACATGATCGTGTCTGAGTATATAATATATATATATATATACATGTTAGATGTGCCCCTTATAAAAGGATCACGGAAGAAAACCTGTAGATGTGAAAAGTCTCCAATGTATGATAGATGTCATTCCCTTACACAGAGGGTTTACATATCTACATAGTGTATTAAATGTCTTGCTGTGTACTCAAAGTAAGTAACGAGATGTTTCATGACCAAAGTATGTCTAATTAGGGTAATCAAAACGATAAGTATTTCATTTTATGTTATTTGTAGGTAATAGTGGTGCTATATTACCTCTCTGCATGACACTTCGACCATTTTCAATCCCTCCTCAATGAACAAGACTAGAGAGCTTTCAAGCTGTTAAAACGCGAATGGACTTGTGCCAGAGAGGCAGTCCGGAAAAGCAACAGAATGGACTCAGCAATGAAGCAATCAGACATACTTACCTCGCAGTGGGTATTTGACGTACCCTTTTAATGTTTTATCTGTTGAGATCGTATTCCAGCTGTTGTTTGTAAAATCTGCGTTACGTTGGTGGTACAAAACCGAAATTGTGTACCAGCAAGGTTGCTTTCAAGAACAATCTTGTTGGCTGTATAACGGTCAGTAGAAAACCCATTCTTGTTGTGAAAGACTCATATAGTAGGGAAAGTCTGCCTATGTTCTGTGACTTTCTTGGAAGGAGATTGATTAGGTACAGGACCTATAGATGGCCAATTTCGTTTGATGTAGTTAATAGATTTAATGTAACAGTACTACTTCCACTTCTGGTAAATTTTCTGACTAGTCTTGATGCCAGTCAGTTTTGAAGTTGTTATAATGGTATGATGGACGAGTCCCTCATACATTTAGAAAACAAATGCAGGGTTTGTTCTTCCCTTCTGCCTCTTCCTTCCAGTTATTCAAGTCCAATGTTTACAGAAATTTAAGACACTGGGAAAGGCTTAAATACTTGCTGTTTTGACATATATTTGATTCATGCCATTGTATATCTAGTTTTTAAATGTTTAACATCAATTTTTACATACAGTTCGAAATTATGTGTCATTATCCTCTTTCCTTTCTCAGTCGACAGGGAGGAACGAAGATGATACTTGAAAACATTTGGACGTACCATGCCAATTTCAAATTCCAATTAAAGAATGGTAGTAGATTCTATTATTTATGATGTTACTATGTACCCATACATATGACCTAACCTACCAGTAATCATTTTAGGAGGACAAAGCCAAATAGCAATTCAAATTTTAACTTGCCAAATAGTAGTTTAACCAATCGGGTTTTTCTTCTATAGATGATTTTCTCAGTTTCCTTGTTGTATATTGGCTCCAAGAGAACTGTAAAGATCTATATCATGTAGTATGCAATCGAGATATGGGAAGAAAGGAATCGCCAGCAGGATAGTGTAACTTTAGGCCTATCATCATTAAATAGCAATGATGAAATATGAATCGTTTCTGTTATCATTGTTTTGTTTTAATCATAGATATTTTGCATATTTTATTCATCGTGACATTATTATCATTTGGACATTGCTTGCTTAATAGCACGACACTTAGTTTTAGTTCTGTTCGTTTGTCTTCCTGAAGTTGGTTAAAGGTTTCATGATAAGGCTTTCTTTGAATTTTTGGTCTTCTCAGAATTCGGAAGCTACATCTATTTGTGCCTCTTGTGCGCAACTTGGAAAATAAACTACAGAACTATTGTTAAACTACAGAGCAAACTATCGGTTGTTAGGCTTGGAGGTACTACTGACCTCATTTTCTTATAACATGAAATAAATTATAATATGTCTCAAGTTTTATTCCTGTCGACATGACCAAAATAGTGCTCAGACAACACAGAAATATGTTCCCCTGAAGGTACTTGATGACAGATATATGTCATAACTCATACGCGCACCTTGCTATTTTATCATCATCATCGTCATCATCATCATCATCATCATCATCATCATCGTCACCCATGAACAATCTTTGGTAGACCGTTGTTGAAGTCATGACGCAACATTTTTTCTGTCCACTCCTCAAGGCAAGGGTGGATGCTGCTGTTTAGATTCTTGACACTTATCAAAGTCTCTGTCTTTCTTGCCCTTAGTGTCATCTCTAACAATAGTATGATGATAGATGTGATGCGCATTGTAAAAACACATGATTCTCATAACCATACAGTTTTTCTTCCTGCGTTCACTAACTTTTACCTGATACTAACAATCAATCAAAAATAGAAGCTCTAGCAACTCCTTGACTCTTCATAGCCTATAAAGTTGTTACTTTCCGCTCCTTAATAGATGATGTATTCAATATCGCAAAAGGAGACGTAAAGAGAAAGACTGACAATACAGAAGAGTCCTATATCGATATTACTATATAAGAATTGATTGAAAAACATTAGTAAAAAGAAGTAGTAAAAAGAATATATCGATATACTTTTGTACCAGGTACTTATAGGTAGAGGGTGGGAGCAATGTCCTCTGATAAATTGTCCAGATTTTCTTTCGCATTTCCCTGCCGAAGTTCAACTTAACAACTATTCGTTCTTCACTCCTCAAAAGAAAACTATAGCTTCATTATGCCCCGGACAAATTAACGAATACCCAGTTTTGCCCCGGACCGATTAGTGAATACCCAGTTTTTTGAATACTTCACACATTGGAAGTCCGGGTCGAAAACTTCATCTGCTATATAGTTGAAGTTTACACTTCAACGGGGTCCTGAAGGGGTCTTGCTTGCCAATAATTCTAGACCTTGATGAGCAACGGTATGAAAGTTATGTTTTTATGGTCTTAATAGTGTATGCCCACCACCTCCAAAGATAAGGTTACATTTGGTCTTGATATAAACAAAGGAGAACAGGTGCGCTTACTTTACTTTTTCCGGATTGTCAATAAACTGTATTAATATGTCAGAAAGAATCACACCGAGTAACCTTTAGATCACTGGAGCAAGCCTACCTAGAAATTTGCAATGGTGGACTTTAACTAACTACCCTTTTTTGTACTGTTCTATCCTAAATCAAAATACCCAAACATGATCAGGTGACGGAAAAGATGCCAAGGGGAGCTATCACCCTCACCTTTTTTCGTGAATTTGGCCTGTAGAAAAGAAATTAATAGAATAGAATTGCTTTTGAGTTCTTTGGGTGTGAATTTTGATAAGGCTGTCATTGGCTTCGTTCAGGACGTAACCTGGGGTCTCAGTACGTCCTTGGAATTCATAGGGTTTTGCACTCCCACAAAATTCCAAAATGTCCCTTGAACAGCCCTTGAACAGACTGTTTAGAATTTTAACAAATGGGACCTCTTTCCATTTATTCCCTTGAATAGAGTTGTTCACTAAAAACTGAAGCTAGGATATTTTCTAAAGTAATTTTATCGCCTACAGAGCAAGCATACAATTCATAGAACATTCTGATAGGTGAGAAATGCATATTTAATTTGTAATCTGGAGTCACATGTAATCCCTCAAGTAATCACAACACACAACATCTTACTTTCAATAGAGGTCAACCAGTATTCTTAACTTATGGCTTTTCATTGTTTACAATGGTCATTTTCTCTTATCCTTGGTTTCTATACGTACACCACCTTCAATTGAAATGGCTTCCGACGCGTTCTCAATTTGAATAGTACAGTAAGTCCTGGCGCAGTCGCTTACGGTGAATCTTTGCAAACATGTAGTGTCTCCTCTTCGAAAACAAAATGATTTCACAAAGACGCAGCCTTCACTTCGCATCATTTAATTATGCTCTCTTCTATTCTTGAGTCCTTTTTGCGTCAATACGCATCTATGAAAGCTAATTTTCATTGTTCGTTCGTTTATTATCTCTGACCTTCCTCACGTTTCCTCTCTACCTAAATTGCACGAGATGGAACAGGCTTAGAAGCTGACAATCGACAAACGAAATACGATAAGATGTAACTTGCGAAAATTGCATCACATCTCTGCAGTTTTACGGAATGAAGACAGGAAAACTTCACTTCCTTTGTGCTGCTCAAATTATTGCCACAGAAGAAACTAATACTTCTGTGTCATTGCATAGTTTGACCTTGTTTTTGCTAACTGGTCCTCTCATTTTTAAGATTGCCTTGAAAATACTCATCCAGTAAGCGTTCCTTTGAGACGGAATTCGACTTTCTCTAGAATCCACCACAGAGAGCGGGTCCACTGTCTACACTGATTTTTATTTTCTTAAAACTGTTTACAGAAAACGAAAGCGCACTTATCCCAAGGCGATTTACGATTCAAACAATCAAGATCTCCTTGCTGATTTGTCTGTAAAAGTTATCTGAACGATCTTTTTATTCTATTTTGTATGAAGAAATGACAGTCCCTTGCGATTCGATGGATAGAATCAAGAAAAAATCTGATTTTTTGTACAGCAAAAGTAGGGCCTACGTTGTTATGAAGCTGAGCATTGTTCAAGACGCAACAGTTCGACTGCATAATTGCTTCTTAGTGCAATAGATCTATTTATTTGCTTTGTCTTGTTGAGATTTTATTTTCTTGACAACTAAATTTATTGAAACCTACTATACTAGAAATTGCGTTTTAAAAGCTACATTATTTCACCTCTTTAAGAAGTCGTTGGGTATCGCGCGGGAGGGGACTGATGCGACTGGTACTTCGAACACTTCAACAGAGAGGGCATAAAATGATTTTCCCGGCAATATTTTGATCAACTGTCAAATATATTTTCCTAGGTATACAAAGGTTTTTCAAGTCTTTTGCGAAAGAGAGTATTCAAGCAATGCCCTAGTCGGCAAATGCAACGTAGATAATCTATACACGACCAAATTTACGGGGACTGCAGTAGTCATATGGCAGCTTAATGTTGTTTTTTCTGGTTTTGGAGGGTGGAGGGTCGGGGGGGATCGACACCTATTAATAATCTTTGGTGTCTTGTCTCATGGTTCCTACTGAAGTTAAAGATCCCTATCGGCTTTCATGTGCCGTCAATTAATCAACCTTTAGCAAGGTAAATGTTTACTGAATTCAATGATGAGAACCAATTATTGAAAGTACAGATATCGATGGGGGAGGGGGGATCCCTTCATCTTGCGGGACAGGCGCGATTTTGAAGCCTCTGTGAGAGGAAAATGTTGAAAATCCGTGTGTAGTTTCACTTGAAGTCGCACACTAATCGCATTTGAAAGGGCTAAGCTATGCCTTGTCGAAAGACATAATCCTATCCCCAATGCAATCTTTAGGGAAGCACTAGATTCTTGTCATAGTTGGCTAGTGAGGGTGACTCCAGCTCCGGGTTTTTATAACTTGACAGTTGCCCTACACTTCATATTGGGTTTTGCCTAATCTACCTTATCTGTCTAGTATTCAGTGTATAGATAAGTGTATTCGTAGCACCTGGCATTATGTATGCAGTGCCACTAATGCTTAAACAAGCAGAATTTAAGGGCATGTACGGTGGCAAACAAGAGCGTATCCTTGCCCAATAGCAAATATAAAAACGTTATTTATGTGTTTCGATTTCTTTTTAGCGACATATAGACTCCATTCATGGTAAATCAAACTTTATAAATGACCACCATGATTGTCGTTGTTCATGCAAAAATTACTTTCACGAATTATTTTTCATGTTTCCCTAGTATGCTGAAAAGTAAAAAACAGCAAGAAAGCAGCAATTTATCTGTAATCCTTCACATTTGAATTTAAATTCTATCAGGTGCTGCCAGTTCCATTTGTCGTTCTAAGTACATAGGCCAGTGCTAGACTTACTTAGTAACAATACCAGTGTAGGCAACGCACAAAGGTATCCCGGTGATACAAGCCGAACACAAAGGTAATTCTGTGATACTACGAAGTTATACCACGTAATACAAACAGTAACACTTCATTAATAGTAATACGTCTGGGAAACACTATTCACTGCAACAGGCAAAAAATATTTTGAGGCGTTTTTGCAAGTTATCAAAGGGGCATGAGTTGAAATTCCCTTCGTTACAGTCCTGATAAATAAGCCATATAAGTTTAATTATTCTATGCAGTAGCCAAAGTCATTGTGCCTTAGGGGCTTGCACTTTTCCTGTATCAATGGCGGCTACATTGGCAGAAGAGGAGCGCTTTTCGTACGATTACTTGCAACTGATGCCATCTTTAAAAACAAAAAACCTGAAGATAGTTGAAAGATAAATTTTAATAAATGAGATTCGACGTAGACCTGATCTCTCTCTTTTGCCAGGAGGCATTATTTTCACTGCTTCCCCTGCCAAGGTAACCCTCTTGTCTTCTATTGATATGACCAGACCACTTGAGTCGGACTTTCTTACTCCTCTTCATGATACCCTCTTCCCATGCAAACTACCCATTAACATGATCAGCTTTATTTCCCTCCTCGTTTCACCAGCTTTAAGATTGCAGCAAGTTGCGCATTAAACAATGACTCCAAAAGGGGACTCCCGTGACAATGAAGTGTAAGTATTTCTCTTTTAAGAGTCCTTAGCGCTTAGATTGTAGTAAAATGGTCTACTCAGTGCTTGTGCAAGGACAGTAGACAAAAGATTCAAAGTTGAACAGTGTCTTCATTTTGATATTGCAGTTATTGCTATGGAAAAGGTTGGAGCAATCTCGTTACATTTATTAGAGCCAAGGCATCAGGGAAAGTCTCCACAATCTTCCAGGCCCAAAAAATACATTTTTCTGAATCCACTTGTTCAAATAGGAGAAGGGAGTGGTATCATCGGAATAGCAACGCAATAAAAATCGTTTACTATAAAAGATGGAGGTGAGGAATCTGAAGATGATGAGATCTTATACGTCAATCCTTGTGCAAGACACGACGTCATAATGATCCATTTTTCTTTTCTAACTTTAGGAAAGCCGATATGAAGCCTAGTACCTGTGGGTGTTAGAGCACACCAATACGCCCCTAGAAAAATTGCATATGTCGTAAATAAGAAATCTTAATAACAGGCCAGGCTAAAGCAACATTCTCTAGAAAAAGTTACAGCTTACAGATGCATAAGGAGGTCAGAAAGTGAAACATAAAATCAAGGACGACTGTCCCCAAAAATCCAAGACATGCCTCTAAAAATAGGAACACATTACTGTGCACTCTAAAGTCAAAAGTCATGAAGTAAACCGAGTGAAGCTACAAGAACTGAAATACCTTACAAGTCACTCTTACATTTTCATTGAATGAATGAATGTACATAACGTTTACATTCTATGAATTCCTCCAAAGAGGATTTTTGGCCAAAACCGTTTGTACAATTCTTCACACGTAGAGTATGCATTCGTTTCCACTTGCAAAATTCCATATCACTGTTTCAAGATCCATGTGTTCTGTCAATTGCGGTATTAAACCAGGAAGGTGCAGAGTCTATTGCACATTTTTGATAATTGGAGCATCATAATAAGGTGATAGCTGTTAGAAGTATCTAACTAAAGTTAGATTCTGCCTTCTTTTCAGATACACCTTTCTGTTAAGTTATACTTTCTATGTCCTAAATTTTAGCGTTCTTACGAGAACACAATTTCAAAAATTAGGACATTCATCGAGTCATAATACACTTTTCATAAAATCCAGGACAGACATTCAAATTCCAGGTCTTCTCCGGTGAAACTAGGACTTCTGATCATCTTACAGAGACATGGCTCATGTTGCCAGTTGTGGCTGCTTTAGAGAAAAGCATTTCAGGTCCAAGGAGCTTATAACAGAAAATTGGTAAGGAGTTGTGTAAGCTGTTGGGCACCTACTAACATTTTCAAGTGCAATCTCAGGAAGTGTGACCATCTATATCATATCACTACTTACCTTCATGTAAAGAGTGAAGTGTGTATCATAATTGCTTTAACAAAGTCTTAACAAGCAATTGCTACAGACAAACGAACATTAATTTGTTTGATGATTCATTAATAATTTCTACCATTGTAAATCAACCATGTGGCTGCATTGAACACTGAACTTATACCCAATGGTAATGTAGATAGGTTTAAAAATTTTGTATTGATACTTTACGAGTTTTATCAAAGTAATTTACGATAGGATGCTCATCTACACAAGCGATAAAGAACATGTGTTTACTTCTGGTAATAAAAGCGACGCTAGGTTTAGCTCACGTGAGTCTATCTGCTATAAAATACACTTATAAAATAGATTTTCCAATAATAAGTCTTAGTATGACCTTATGGTATTCTTCTTTGACACCAACGTCCTTAAGAAATCTTACTGAAGTGAAATCCCTTTGATACCATGTGAGTAGGAATTTCTAACTGGGCTTTAAAAACATGCAAGCACCTCCTGTTTGTTAACATCTTAAAATTATCTAAGGATGATAACCGTTACCATTGCCTGCTATGTCATTTGACTAACAACACCTTATGTCCAATTTTAAAGGAAAGAGTAGGAAGAGGAAAATATTTTCAAATTAGCATAGTCATACCGAAAAACATCAATTAAGCACTGCTCTCGAATCAGCGCCTATGTCGGTGAAAACATCATATGTCCATGAAACATTCATATAGGAAGTACATTCACGTAAGCCATATTGCTCAAACGCAAAATATGCTACTGTGAGTTCTTGAGATAAAACGATGGTTTAAGTCTTCCTGACTAACTGTTTTCATAACCAAGAAGGACAGGGGTTTTTTTAAATATGCTACGCTTTTTCTTACAAAACTATCAATGCTACAGGATAAATAAATGCCATTCGCTCTTACGTGAATCTGCAGTGATTTTTAATACTTTTTTATCCTGGTATGGGAACTGATGAGAACATTGATCTTCTAGATCTCTACGCTTGTTGGTGTAAAAACTAGACAAAAGAAACATGGTCAGACTAACATTGATAGGGAAAGCCATTCTCCACGATGAGTCAAGCTTCGTTTCTTCAATACAAAATGGCTATAGCTAACATAAGATCACAAAATCCACTGTATATAGAGGCATATTCAGATTGTATGATTCTAGGGCAATTCTTTCCATAAGTGCACTTGAATGCTCATGGGTTTCACGTCACCCTTGGTAACGTCTTTGAAACGCGTAGTAACTTGCAGAAAGTCCTTTTTTCAGTGCACAACTCACCATGTACAACCTCTTTGGTAATTTTCCGTCTAGCATATGACGGAGATGGCACAGCAAGCACGAACTTTCAACTTCAGTATACTGAACACAGATTGCCTTCCAGCGCATGCAAATATTTATTCTCCCTGATATTTCACTCCGAGAATTTTTCGAGGGCAGCGTATGTAGGACGTATTGTGCTTGCGTTTATGCCGTGCAAATATAGTTCAAGTTCCATAAAGGTGAATGCTCAAAACAAAGCTTTCATAAATACGTGGCAAACAGCTTTCAGATAGATACTCACTTTGCAAGGCCCGAGTATGGAGCCACTTAAAAGTTTGCAATTTCTGAACTTGGAATTTGAAATTGGCAATTTCAGTTTGAAAGTTTGCAATTTCTGAACTTGGCGTACCGTAAAAATCTTATTATTTTTTGACCGGCAATTTCTTATTTCTTACTGCCATTCTGGGCATATTTTATCTGGGTGTCTTGGCGACACTCTCATGTATATTTTTTAAAGTACAATCAGCGGTGAGATGCAGTAATAGTTATTGCAGTCTCCTTTGTCTCTTTTCTGTTTGACCTGTAAGGTTATCTTGGCGTTCTTCACCATAGTCGTAAAGACACCCAGCTACAAGCGTAGAGCGAGTATCTGGTAAAGGTAGCGAAGCAAACAGCTTTCTCATCCTAGCAAATCCAGTAGGATGCCATTAATGTCAGAAGCATTGCCGTTTGGTGTGTGAACTCGTGCTTTCTGCAGTTTATACGTTGTTGGTATTTCGTCAAATACATACCTTACATCAAGCTTTGGTACTAGCACCGACGCCTCATTCTTTTGATTTTCTGCTTGTCCGTATAATTCTAATTGTTAGTCAACCCATCACTTCACTTGGTGTCTAATGTCGATGGACAGGTTTTAAATGGAAGCTTCCACCTTGGTCCTTTGGTTCGATGTCTTTGATGAGACTTCGGTACAGTTCACGAAGATTTCTTGTGTCTGAAAAGTGTTTTTTTCGTAGCAGAGCATTCTCCAGTATTTATTTGCACTGTGTCTAGTAGCTTTTCATATAGTTAACGTCTAGCTGCTTTAAAGAACTGATAGACTACGTCTCGATACTTTAACCTTGTACGTTTTGAGCATTTCGTTTTTAAAAATTCATTAAATCAAAAAACGACAGAGAAAGGCATTTAATCTTTATGCCATCATGTAAGTTTTCAGGAGTTTTTTTCTGTGTGAGTTTGTCTCCAAAGAAACTTCGTTTTCGACGATTCTCTAAAATGTGACATATATTCAACTTGTTTCATATTAGGCGCATTGATTGAAAGTTTCTAATTGTCTTCTGCGTAAACAATTTAAGCCATGTGCGAACAACAGTGTGTAACAATTAGCTAAGTGGTGTGTTCGAGACAATTTTACTTAAGAGATGTCCCTTCTCTTGAAGTGAGTAAGGTACAGCTAGTCCTGCTGTTTCGAGGTGGATGTCACTCGACATTTCATGTTTGCTAAAGCCAGGTACTTGCGATGCAGAGTCCACAGTGACTGCATACTTCAAGTACTCGTTGTGCCCCAGTCCACATCAAAGTAACTAATTAAATAAGTTCATGATGAATTAACAAACCACGCACTTCAGCCTCACAATCAAATGTCAAGGTCGTCAACAGGAAAACTAAGTTAAACTGCTTCCAGTCTGTCATAAAGTTCGTCCTTTAGTCCTTTATCTCTCAACACAAAAGAGACAAACTGAGGATGTAGTGATGTATTTACATTACTAGCTGCCTAATGTATTATCACAGTTCTCAATTCTAGTTAGTCAAAGAAGATTCAGGGCATAACTTTCTCTCGCCCCGGTTGACAAGGTCCTCTTCTCCTAAACTTTTTTCTCTTTATAGTGCCATCTATCAAAGTGATTACAGCCTACATATAGATCAATCAATAACAACGATATAAAATTATTGTCTAATAAAAGGCGTTAACGAAATGGCATACATGGAAGTTATTGCGCCAAAAGTTCGAAGTTCTAAGTAGCCTCGTTCTGAATTGAAGTTGGGCATTCATTACGTCTCATGATTTGTGTTCTGTCCAACGCGATCATAATAATAACAATACCGACTAATAAATATAAGTTAATAAACAGCATGCAGTAGTTTGGAATATCGTATATTTATATAATCCTCTCTGAAATGCTGACTGGAGTAGCAAAATCCTACACCAGGTATTTTCCAACAGCAAATGCTACATCATTTACCCCATGCACTTTCTGCTTTCTACAATCAGAAAAGTCGTAAAGTTTTTTTCAATGATGGCTTTGGAACCAGCGAGTTTTGCCTCACTTGATGCTGCCAAGGCAACTGAAATTCTGCCAGTTCGGTCAATCAGTGATGTGAAGTGCCACCGCCCTGTAGATTCCTGTGTGAATCAAGAATGCGAACAAACTGTAGCTAATCAATGGGACTCCAGAACGCCTTCTGGTCGATATATATGGCAAGTAACGCCCATTTATTACTAAACAGACTTAATAACTCGTAGACTGCAATCCTTTGTGATGACTTCTGTCATTAGGTCTTTAGCATTTTCCAACCAACAGGAACCAAACTCGACCACAGCAGACGAGGTTCGATGAAAGGCAACAATCAGTAAATGGGTATTAGTTTGTACTAGACGGCTGTTGGTTCTCAAAGAACGTCTTCCCTTTGACCATCACAGTTAACCCGACCCGCAGCAGGTAGTACTGAGTTATGTAGTACTGGTGGCAAACGGCGCCTGACCTGAACCATACTAAGAAGGGCCAGGGGAAAAAATCAGCCTTACTATCATTTTTCCAAGAATATAGAACCTTCTATCCTACCTAAACCTCCCAAAATCTAATATGTATGACCAGCCTACAGGAAACTGACACATCTATCAAAGACTACCATAGGATCGGTCTGTTTCCACTTTCGATTTCCTAAGCAGTAAATCTCTGTAGACAAAAAATCATACTAGTAATCGGGAAACGGTTTTCTAGCACAAATTTGGGGAAAGTCAAACGCTAGGGGATCAAATTCATATATATGAGTTGTGTTACCGGATTTAATAAATAAGTGTTTTTAGATCTAATCTCACTTTATTGTCATACAAACCAGAGAGAAATGTTGTTATTCCAACAACTTTGTAATTAAGAAGCTTTTAAATTTCTTCAAATTGGGAAAAGAGCGGTCAGCTGACTCTTTGACAACTCTTTATATGAGATTATAGCCCTAGTAACGAACAACGTCTTTGGCTAGGATTGACTTGGTTTTGCTGTCATCCATAAAGTTTCATTTGCAAATCTTCAGCTTGAATAAACCTTTTTTATTTTCATCCTTGCCATCTGAAGCTCCTGTCTAAGTAAGCCCTTTCCTAAACTGCTGGATTCTAATATTTGTCGGTATGAGGTTACGAAGAAAAACTTGTTTGTAAACGTCATTAAATTTTGCCGCTGTTTAACCGAGAAGTTATTTAACGAAAAAGCTTTACTTTATGGCAAGATTTTTCATCGCTATAATTTCCACGAAACGTGTTGTCGTTCCACAAGACCAGAAAATACTTTCCGAAACAATTTATTTGGAAGAGTAATGTAAGCGAAAATAAGAAACAGTATCCCTTGCCTTTACCAAATAAGCTGGATATTCCCTACGATTTTCTAATTGTCTTATACCATGTCGTACTGTAAGTGATATGAAGTACAACGCACACCTTCTTTCTATGACATTAGATCCTCAAGCTACATATATTTTGTATCCCAATGACATTAACAAAGCGCCTTAACCCTACAAAGGTTGATCTTTTTGTTTTTGTATATAGTTAGGGGGCTTTAGAAGTATGAACACCCACGTGTCATGTTCCAAATTTCAAGTTGTCGGGCAAAAGGTCAGGATCTGTCATCTTAATACATCAATTTGTACCTGTGTAGATTAGAGACAGTGCGATTGTGTAAAGGGTGAAATGTTCTTAGTGGTGTCAACTCATACCCCTGAAATTCCATTGTTCTTTAGATTTTGCTGATGAGAACCCACGGTTCCACAGATTTTGCAAAGCCGAAACCGTTTTGTCACTCGGAAAAAGGGAGGGTGAAAATTGGGCCTTTTCCTTTCGTCACCAGCAATGATAAAATACTGGGATCAGACCAAATTTCCTCACACTGAAAGGAGCTCCCTTTACACTGCAGGTAGGCCTACTACATGTCGGCCAAACGAAAGATACATCAGAGATGGAGAATTTTCTTAGCGGACAAGCAATGCCTTCTGATTTCGCAATATGGTAAGTTTGATACTGCCCTTTCGCTCTAAATGTTGCGTTTTACTGTGCATGATGTTATCCTTTTGATATCTTTGTGTGTACCCCGAAGGAGTCTGTGCCCACCTCATTATTAGCTGCTCTTTTTCTCTTGCTTCTTTATAGCTCCTACAGTCCGTTGCAACATTTGTGTAGAATGACACAGGCCTTAGCAGACGACGTGAACGTATCCCCAGCTCGATCAGCCGTCCCAAGTGAAGTGAAGTTGACGTCGCCAGTTGTGTCATCCGTCCCATGCGAGGTGAATCATGTGCTAGTTAAAGCAGACGTCCCAAGTGAGGTGAACTTGATGTCGTCAGTTGTGTCATCCGTCCTAACCGACGTGAATCGGTTGCCTAATGAAGAACAATCCGCCGAACATTCCATTGACGGTTGGTTGCAAGATTTGAGGAAGTTTCTCGGCAAACCAGTGGCACCTAGAAGGCGTGGACTAGCTCTGTCAACCGAGACAGTGCGCTCCATCTTATGCAGAGTAGATGCTATCCTTACGTTTTTCAATTGTTGTTTTCTCTCTTTATCATTCCCCAGGGCTTACTGTTTAGCAGATATTCCCCAATGTCTTGAAACTATCTCTCTTTCAGCTTCATCTTTTTGAAGCTCTAAGTAACTCCATTTTAGTTCTTTATTCCATTATACTTGTCTTTCTTGAAGATGTTTCTTTCTATAATAGTCGAATACCCTAAAATAAATTGGAGGAAAAAGTTTTCTCTAATTTGATAATTCCATCCTCCCCTCCTTCCTTCTATCAGTTCTTCGTTGTCTTTTTCTTCGCGTTCTTCTTTTCCGACACCTTCTTTTATGGATCAAAATGCTACGATTTTAGCTTGTTCCTTAGAAACAATCTTCCTACGACAGCTTCCATTGTACTCATGGACCCATTCTTGACTTTCCTTTTCTTGTTGTAAAATTCCATACGAATCACATGCAGAAGCCTATGTCCTTCTAACATTGACAGTTCCAATGACACCCATAAAATATGGCTTTGAAACTATGTCAACAGAAAAGGAGTGGAAAAAGTGACTTGAATTGATGTTTTCTTTCTCTACTTTTTCTTAACGACATTTCAATTCCATCAACGAGTACAACTCTTTTTTTCTCTTAATTTTGTCATGTCCTCTCGCTCCTAGTGTTTTTCTATCTTACTGTATTTTGAAGTTTATTTGACTTATCACAAACCTCCATCCCTTAGTTCGTTGTCAAAGCCCCATGTAATTTTCGAATATCAATTCCTTCCCATTTTCCTAGTCAGTTGGTCTTTAAGTACCACGTACTGGAATGCTAAGGGATTTCTAGCTGTTAAACTCTATCTTCGTCCTAGATTCACTTTAAAAAACGTGTTACTCCAATCACTCACCAAACTACCCTCTATGTTGTACTTAGAAAAGAAAAGAACTTAATGACTTGAACATATTTCTGCGAAAGGCTCCTTCGGCTCAAACGGAGTCAAGGGTTTGTTTTAGATCTTCTATCAGAAACCATTGGAAGTCTAAGCTAACGCACAGCACTTGGTATTCTTTGGGTACAAAATTGTTACTTTGTTTCCCCACGTTGGTATAGGTCGATATTGTTACTCATCGATCTTGACTACTTCCAAAATCTGGTCTCTATTATCTTTCCCTGTACCGATGGATAATGGCACATTCCATTGACTTCGCGGTAGCAAACCCAGTTTAGTACAACGACCTTGCCTTTAAAAGTGTTTGTGAACGTACTGCTCGCCAACTCGTTCAGCAAGTCCTCATTTCGTAGGACTGCAGATTAATACTATGTAAAACTTTATGCCCACGCTTGCAATAAAGTTACTCTTTCTAGATATTGTCTTCCTTCCATCTTCCGGTCATCTTTTCTCATTGCTTTCGACGTCGTAGGAATACATTCTTTAATATCAACATCTAACGAATCAAAACAATGATTTCCATCCAATACCATCTCCTCAAC
>JAAAKL020000631.1:0-38909 GCA_010016065.2 Carybdea cf. marsupialis auct. non (Linnaeus, 1758)
AAAGTGCAATCTCTCAACCCTTGAAATTCCCTTTGAATCATTTGAGGACTTGGCACTGGACAGGAAAAAATGGAGAGTCACGTACCTGGAGAAAATTAAGATCTTTGAAACAAACCGCATCAGAAAATTGAAAGATGATTGACTAAGAGTCAAAATGAATGTCACGCAGTCACCTGCCAACAGTAATCACTCATGCCATATTTGTAGTCTCAGTTGCAGATCACTTGCTGGACTAAAATGCCATCTTCGGCATCAACATCCAAACTGAAAACTAACTGCTGTTAGACACTCGTACGTCGAAATCAACGGGAGAGTCCATCATCATTCTCATTAATATCATTTTTAATTTTAATCTTATCAGTTAACAAAAGGGTTAGAGATGCTGTAATGGATTTAATTACATAGTTTGTTGAAATTCATGTTGCTCACATATTTCCTTTCCAAGAGAGGTTTTGTTGCTACTTTTGAAAGTAGTTGTTCAGTTCTATTTTGTTATTTTTCATTATTGCATATCCAATAGCAACGTATTGACACACAGCATATATTTAAGAAACTGAATGGATTACTGTTATAAACTGTTAACACATTGTTCTAATATTCTATATATGGTAATGTGCGGAGTCACGTGATATTAGGTCCAGGCTCCATACGCTAGTATAAGATAGGATTGGTGGAAGGATTAGACGAAGGGTTGAATGCGAGTGGACAAACTCTTGTGAGTTTGAAATTTAAAGAAATGATGTGTGATTACTGATAAGTGTAAATAGATTCTTGTGTTTTCGTGAAACACTGATTGTCTTCATTGGTAGTACTCTGACCAAGGTTAACAACAATTACATTGACTCAGTACACTAAATTCTTCATCATGGCTTAGTCGGAAATAATCAACAAAGCACACCGCCAGGAGTTATTCTCAACTGATCTGCAAAGTTTCAAGGGAATGTGTTAACAAACAACTGGTATAAAGACAAGTGTTTCTTAAAAGTCTGCCAAAGGTTATTTTGCAATTTCCAGATGAGAGAATTGCTATTATGGGAAACATTCCCAAAATACAGACTTGGATAGGCATGCTAGAAGCAAAACAATAACGTCTTACAACATCAGTCATTTGGCATCTTGCTAATTAATCACAGGACTTGAACATCAATAATTAGGAGGATGTACCAGCACGGACATCAGGAATACAACCCATTATCTACTCTTCCGTAACTTCCCCTAATTACCTCTACGTAACTACCCCTACCAACACCTGCTACAAATTTCCCATACTGCTACCTTTACGAGCCTAACTACTTCTAACTAACTACCACTACTGAAAAACTACCCTACCTACTTCTAACTAACTACTAGCTAGTCTACCCAACTGTCACCAATATACATATAATTAACTACTACCTAGTCTACTTAACTATCCCTAGCTAAGTCTAACTAACTACTACCTACTCTGCCTATCTTCCCCTACCTACCTCCACCTATCTCTAACTAACTACTACTACTACCTAGTCTGCTTAACTACCTCTAACTAACTACTACCTAGTCAGTCTATCTAACTCTAACTAACTACTACTACTACGCACCCTGCCTAACTGCCCCTAGTAACTATCCCTACCTACTAATAGCTAACTACTTCCTCCACTGCCAATCTTCCCCTACCTACCTCTAGCTACTACTAACTACCCCTGCCTACCTGTAACAAACTACTCTGCCTATCTACCTCATACTACCACTACTAACTATACCTACCTACTTCTAGCTAACTACTATTTTATCTGCCTATCATCCCCTACCTAACCACCCCTACCTACCTCTTACTACTACTATCTCTATCTCCTTCTAGCTACCTACTCTGCCTAACTACCCCTACCTACCTCTAACTACTACTACTAACTATCCCTACCTACTTGTAGCTAACTACTACCTACTCTTCCTAACCACCCCTACCTACCTGGAAACAAACTTCACTGGAAACTTTATCAAACTTTCATCTTTATTTTTGGAGATATTTGAGAAATCATTTTATGGAATACCGACATCCTGAAAAGAATTTAGTTTGGTTATTTTTCGGATTTGGAAAGAATAACGACTTGTTTGAAATGACATTTTAAAATGGAGGAACGACTTTGATATCACAATATCCTACATGGCAATAGGACGTTTTTCAAATTCAAAATGGAGCGTTGATTTCAAAGGACTTTCTTCTTTAAAATATTTACAGGGTGATTTTGTTGAATTTTACCTTGACACAAAACATGACTTGCATCTATCATTGCTCTGATTTTTTAAAAGGAGGAAAGGAGAAGAAAATCTTCAAGACGACAATGACAGCAACGCGCTTCAGTGGAGAATGCATGAGAAATCGGCTCCTGTACAAAGAAAGGACGAAGTGCATGTAGAAAGAACGGCATGTGTTTTTTTACATAAATCTTGACCCGCTTCACGAAACTTCTACCGTAATCTACGTTTTTGTTAAAGTTGATATCTTTCAACGCACAAGATTGCATCGTTACGAACTTATTCAAATGTTTTCTTTGCGATAGAGACAATAATCACATATTTTTAAGTTCAAGTAGATGATAGTAGTATTGTACTCTTAGTAACTGAAATCAACCGAAGAGTGATGTAAACTTTACAATTCTACTCCCATTTAATAGTCAATTTTGCTAGGGGAAACATATATTACTTCTGGTGGCTCTTTCAACCCACCTTCCATTGTTTGGTCTCTTTTGGATAACGTTTCATCAAAACCCTGTATTTGATAAGAACTGGTTGCCTTTATACATGTACATTTGCAGGAAACTGAAAGATTTCCATTACCATTCTTTTTTTTAAAGTGAATTTTATTTCTGTAATGCAATATTTGAGGTTTTGTGACCCAGATATCAAAGACCAAATTCTCCCAAGGTGGGAGACAAGTTGTGTTAGATGGCAAATATCTGACCCTTTGGGCAAAATTGAAAGGTGCGCAATTTAAGACTGTTCTCTCAACCGCTTACTTCATTTGTTTATTCTCTTATGGTTTCTGATACCTCGTATTCTTCAGTATGCTTTCCTTGTGTTTGTAATCTCTTTACTATTTCTATTTTTAGAAACATCTTGTTCTCTTAATAAAAGCTTCTCTATCTTTGTCTCTTTTCATCTACCTTAGACCTGTCAGATTCTGTCTAATTCGAACTTCTTGGCGTTTCCTTTTGATAATACAGAGCGATAGATTTTTCTAGTCTGAATAATGCAAGTAGTAGGATTGTACATTACCGTCACTAAAACAAATTACAACAGGATGAAGGAAGTGGATCAAATATCAATAGGTCCACTATTACGTAGCATGACAATATTGCTTTCTTTCCTTGAAACGTAAAGTATCATTTGGTACAGTCAAACTCGCGCCTGAAAATTTTAAATTTGTGATCATGTGTTGCTAATATTGATGTTTCAGTGAGGAGTTTCATGCGTTTGAAAATGATTGTTAAATTTTAGTCGCAATGACCAAGAAGATCTTGGAGTTGCTCGGGTAAATTTTGTCGGCGTA
Source organism: Carybdea cf. marsupialis auct. non (Linnaeus, 1758) (assembly GCA_010016065.2). Lineage (NCBI taxonomy): Eukaryota > Metazoa > Cnidaria > Cubozoa > Carybdeida > Carybdeidae > Carybdea > Carybdea cf. marsupialis auct. non (Linnaeus, 1758). The sequence continues at coordinate 3,527 of JAAAKL020000631.1, forward strand.
TTCATTACACAAACTTCGGTTCTGATAAAGCAATGCAAGCGTTAATTTTGTGCCAGTTATACTACGGAATTGCGATATTAACAATCAGGCGGACGAGCCGATGGAATTCGTTGAACTTTTTACTATTGACGCTTAGAAAGAGATGTTGAAACATGAAGAGGCAGCATGGTCCTCAAAATATAGTAGAAGCTCATTGATTGGTTACATGGATTGTTTGGGTTTGAGTAGGCAGGGCAAAGAGTTTTTCACTTTCTCCAAAAAATTAAGTATAGAATTAATGGTTAATAGGCTTATAACGCCAAATTAAGGTTAACGAAAGGTTTATTGAAGCAGTGGCTTTGACGAAAGCAAGTGGGAATAGATACTAATAGACGGTTTGATAAGTAGGTAGGATGGCAGAGGTAGCAGTAGTAAAGGATGGTTAGTTAGAGGTAGGGAGGGTTAGTCAGAGTCGATAGTAGTAGTAGTAGCTGGAGGTAAGTAGGGTATTTAGGCAGGAGTAGGTAGTAGTGGTTAGAGGTAGGTAGGGGTAGATGGGCAGGAGTAGGTAGTAGTAGTTGGTTAGAGATAGGTAAAGGTAGTTAGGTAGTAGTAATGAGGGGTAGTTGTAGTGAAGGCTAGTTAGGAAGAGTAGGTACTAGTAGTTTGACAGGAAGTAGTAGGTAGGAGTAGTTAGGTAGTAGTAGGTAGTTGTAGTGAGGGGTAGTTAGGCAGAGTAGGTACAAGTAGTTAGGCAGAGTAGGTACAAGTAGTTAGGCAGGAAGTAGTAAGTAGGAGTAGTTAGGCAGGAGTAGATAGTAGTAGTGAGGGGTAGTTAGGCAGAGAAAGTAGTAGTAGTAGCTAGGCAGGCAGAGTGGGGAGAGTTAGTTAGTCAGAGTAGGGAGAGTTAGTTAGTCAGAGTAGGGAGAGTTAGTTAGTCAGAGTAGGGAGAGTTAGTTAGGCAGGAGTAGGGAGAGTTAGTTAGGCAGGAGTAGGGAGAGTTAGTTAGTCAGAGTAGGGAGAGTTAGTTAGGCAGGAGTAGGGAGAGTTAGTTAGTCAGAGTAGGGAGAGGTAGTTAGGCAGGAGTAGCTAGTAGTAGTAGTAGTAGTTAGGCAGTGGTAAGTAGTAGTAGGTAATGGTAGTTAGGTGGATTAAGTAGAAGTAGTTAGGGGGTGTTAGGCAGTAGTAGCTAGGGGTAGTTAGGTAGTAGTAAATAAGGGTAGTTAGGTAGAGTAGGTAGAGGTAGTTAGGCAGTAGTAGTTAGGCAGTAGTAGTTAGGCAGTAGTAGTTAGGCAGTAGTAGTCAGGGGTAGTTAGGCAGTAGTAGCTAGTAGTAGATAAGGGTAGTTAGGGAGAGTAGGTAGAAGTAGTCATGCAGTAGTACGTAGGAGTAGTTAGAGCTACATAGGCAGAGTAGGTAGCGGTAGTTAGACAGGAGTAGGTAGTAGTAGTTAGGCGGTAGGAGCAAGTAGTAGTAGTTAGGGTAGTTAGGAAGATGCCTCTCTGCTCATCAGGAGGTATTATGAGAGATTCTTAGGAAGGGTAGGTAGTAGTTAGGCAGAGTAGGTAGAAGTAGGTAGGGGTAGTTAGGCAGAGTAGGTAGTAGTCGGTAGGGGTAGTTAGGCAGTAGTTGTTAGTTATGGGTAGGTAGGAGTAGTTAAGCATAGTAGGTAGGGTTTGGTAGAGGTAGTTAAGTAGAAGTAGGCAGTAGTAGTTAGCTACAGCAAAGTTCATAGAAATCCCCAGTTTGGAAGTTTCTGAGCCTAAATATTAGGGCTTTTTTATGTTGAATTTGGCTCATTTTGATCACGTGATCAAAATGAATACAACGTCCTGAGAAAGGTGGAGGCACAAGATCCGCTGTGCTTCGTGAGCGATGAAGAAATTCTACAGTTTTTTGGTGTCTTGGTGGTCACAATGCTGAACTTCAACAGGAATTTGAGGACGAAGCTATTGCGGTAAGTGCCATCTTTTCTATTTTGACAGTTCAAAGTTTTGCTGTTGGAAACTACCACAACATCTTGCTACTCTGTTACTTCATTCCAAACACAACTTTGCTTTTGTTTGTTAGGGACTTCTGTAGACCTTCTAGAGATCAACAGAAGCTGTTCCTCTGTGGTTATAGGTAGATAGTGATAGTTAAGCAGAGTAGGTAGTAGTAGTTAGGGGCCGTTAAACTGCCGTTAAAGATCAAAAGAGTTGTAAGACAGGGCTATGTTTCCTCATCAGACTAGTTGAACCTTGCGGAGAAAAGATCCTCAGGGAGGGAAAAGACTTGGAGGGAATCAGTGTAGGCAGAGATTATGAAAATCATTGATCAGTGTTACGACGTCGCTAATGGCCTGTTACGAGTACAAGCACGAAGCAACAAGATTTGAATTTGAAATTATTCTTCGCACATATTTTTATCAATGTAAACATAATAGTTACATAATTTGGCTTACATTTATATAAACCCCAAATGTTCTCTGGTGTAGGTCAGGTTTCATTCCAAGTTCTCTCGTCAACACTTTCGGATGATGGATGAGGCTTCCGGTCAATCTTTTCTTTATCTTTGAACGTCCCTGAGCAGGCAGTAGAGGACTGTCTTTTTCCTCAGTTTGTAACTTTCTATCTTTTTAGTGTGTGTGTTTTTTGATGTTTGCCTTTCACGCTGATCATCTCTGAATCCCGGAATCTCTGAATCTCTGAATCTTTATTCTTTCTAAGATGAGTTTGTGAGTGGATTGTTTTTCTGTGTGGAGTGGAACCACCTCTGTTTCTGTGTGTTGCCATACACCCTTCCACAATCCAAACATTACTCATCATAACCCGCCCCGCAAAATAAGAGCACGATGGAAACAGTTGTTTACGATTACATCTCGAGTCAGGACGATGATCTTCTTGTTTTTTATTACTTGGGTTCTTTGGATTCTTTGGCAGATCGTTCGGTTATACCAGAGATTATGAAACACATTTCACGAGACAATAGATTTCTTTGTTTTTCGTCCGATCGATGTTGGGTCCTTCTATGGGCACGGACTTCATTTCCTCTCAAGTTTCAAGTCTTGAAATTCAGAGCTTGAGTAGCGGGTGAATGGTGCTTTCAGTGAAAACAAATATTTTGTCTTTCTGTCTCTTACTTATCTTACTTACTTTAGCACTCGAATCAGTCAATATAGATGCTCTTTTCGATCCAGTTACTGATAAAGGATTGTTGGAAGTGATTCCAGTGTTCTCAAAGCTGGCTTCTGACACAGACTTGTAAAGGTAGGAAATACCAAGAAATGAAAGCAAACCAAAAGCTCGCAAACGAAGGAAATTCTAAATTTTTTGATACATTTATCAATTGACAAGGGGACATTTATTAACAATTTTCATTTTTTAAAATATATGACAATTTGACACCATGTTTTAGGAAGATAGTTTATGATGACTATTAGTGATATATCTTTTTATCTTTACCAGCCAACAGAATTAGGGAGATTAAGAAAATAATAAGATGTTAATCTTATATTAAACAGTACGTTGTTACCAATTAGGTAGTTACACCAACGGTTTACAGGAGACCATGACTTTTCTGATTCCAAAAGCACCTTCATATGATAATAACATCTGGAATTCTAGACCTAAAACTATAAAGCTATTATAACGAGTATTTGTGTGTGTGTGTGTGTGTGTGAGAGAGAGAGAGAGAGGGGGAGGGGGGACACAAATTAGTATAAGATCCCTCTCTCTTAAGAAAGTAAAAGAGACTTGTACCCTTCCCTTATCAGGTTATCGACTTCCATGGCCTTATCTTATATAGTCTTATACAGTGCGTTATTTTGGTTGGGCATATGAATTGTAACTTCGTAACAAACAGTTTTCCAGTGGGTCATGTTATTTATGCAGGTTAATATACACCCTTTTGAAAGAAACACAGCAACCGCACACTGAACTATTCCTTTACAGTCACTGGTATTTTCCACCTTTACGAATGGACCAAGTAAGGTACGATAACTCACAAATGGCCTCTCTCTAAAATAGCTGAGTGGAGTTTCCTACCTCTGAACACACAGCCAGTGTATTATGGGACAGCAACCTTACTCAGCCACCTTTCCTCAGTACATGTCCTCCAAAACCTTATAAATCATTTGTCGTACAGGGTTCGAAATAAGAGTTTAGAAACGGTTTGCTATTTTTGTAGATAGTGAAAGCAACAGTAGTTGGCGAGCGTTTGTAATTTTGAAGTTTAAAAGGCCCAAAATAGCTCTGAGAACAGCAAAGAATGAAACAATTGGTCTGAAAAGTTTGGTATTTTCCGGGGAAAAATATCGTTGCCACAAGTTCTATCAAGTTCAGTAAGTTTCTTTTGCTGATTTTGGAACGTACCTGTTTATAAGCCGTGTTATGAGGATTCCAAAGCACCGCGTTTTGCATTTCATCGATGTTTGTTTTGATGAGACGCAGATTTCGATGTCGTGTAAAGTTTTACTTCGGTCGGCGTTAAGTGCCCTTTTCAAGTGGGGCAGCAAGTCTCGTCATCTCATCTCATCTTCGCATCTCAAATTTTGGTTCGCGAAACGGGCTAGTGAAAGCGAATCGCGATGTTCCCAAAGCGGTTCGCGAATCGTGATACGCCATTTTGAACCATGTCGTAAATTTTAAAGCGTACTAGTCAGAGTAAATATACTTAAAAAGTTAAGACGGCTCACGTAAGGTCAAAAAAATGCCTGCAAAGACGTTGAAGCACACTTGATCACCTGACAAAGAATCGGTACATCTAGAGATGACATTAAGTTCATCAAAGGCGATGGAAGCCACATGAAAGAGTTAACCATCGCAGATGTGACAACTTTCCCCAAGTATTTATAATATTTAATTAGCACAGGTTCTTGAAGAAAATATTTTGAGCGGATTCAGACAATTTTGCAGGTGGCCTGGGGTCCAAATAAAAGGGGGCAATGCACTTTGCGTGTTTGTAAACTTTAACAAAATCAATATATTTAATGAACTAGTACTTTTGGACAACAATACTTAATTCACGTAAGTTCCACTCACATCTAATCTTATCGAAAAAGGCCATGCGTAAAAAATCGATTGCGCGAAAATATTAGTTATTTGTATCTAGCTCCTTGTTCTTAATCTACGAATAACACTTGCAGAAAAGCTGATCCTTTTGAAATTACTATAAGCTAGTCTTGAAGATGAAGAACGTCCTGTTGAAAGACACAATAACATCATGAAAAGCACAATGGGTATAAGAAGACATTGAAGTCCGATAAAACTTAAATATCCTTTACTTTTTGTCTCAGTTGAGTAAACAAAATAAGCAAGTGAAATTAATAAGATGTATCCATTCTGACATTACCAATCAGTAAATAACCAGAGCCTATAAGATTCATGCACACTTGGAATTGTATTAAAACTACACGATGTTAAAAGAAATCCTTGTTTAATAAAATTAACAATTCAGTTTAAAATGAAATTGATTCGTATTTGCAGAAGCAAAGCAGGTGTTCATTTCTGAAAAATCAGTTCTGTTCATATATTGGAGAAAATGAGCGTCTGCAGTGTCTCCCCACAATTTATGGAGTACGTCCTCCGTGAGAATTGATGTGCCATAATGAATTTTTATAAGAGCCAGCGTTGTCAGACGCTCCTTTTCTATTGTTAAACTGAGAATCGTTTTGTACAGACACACTGCAGAAAAGGACCTCTCTGTCGCATAGCTTGTAACTGGAATAGCGCATGCTGCCTTGAGAGGTACATACAGGTTTTGGAACAAGTCTCTGTCACAACTGTGCAGTGCTGGCAATAGTAAATTGGGTGGATATTCCATAATCCTCGATTTCGTGTACCATACTTTGAATACCGTACGTAGACTTCTCAAAATGCGACGTAAATAGTTAGAGCAGTGACTACCAAACATTTTTACAGCGATACAGATTATGGTAAGTAACATACTTGGTAGTACATCGACTCAAATGTTTGGATTTTTTGTTGTTTAGCTCACTTAATAATTGATAGGAATTTAAAAAAGAACAGTGACAAGATTGAAAATTTTGTACAGTATGTATTCAGAGCTCAAATGATACGTGTAATGATCAATACGAAAATGCGAACAATTTTTCTTTTTCTTGTGGCTCTGAATTTTATGCCTGCGAAAATTTTAGATCGATACACGAGTACAAACATGTAAATCAGTTCATAAAAGTGATGAAGGAAGAGTAGGTAAAAGATACGTATTTTCCTAATGGAGATACTAATTTACCTCAAAGGACCCATGACGTTGAGAAAGAGCAGTAAAATTTGGAGTAATATTGCGAGTCAAGAGACATCGGAGATCATCTTCTGCCACTCCCATTTCTTGACTTAGTTTTCACGTTAAGAAGGGATGAAAAACTGCTTTTGCTAAGGTATGTTGTTGGAAAAGGGAGTAGTATTGTTGAAGCATTCTAGGCAAGTTTTCCGCATGTAGACGTGGCCCAAAATTCTAATAGCAGCACCCTTTCGAATTTGTCTTTCGATACTTGGTCATTTTGAAGGTGAATGAAGTCGTGTTGCACTTCCTCGAGTATGTTCTCAACTTTGGTATGAAGCGGATTTCGCACCAAACTCATTTTTATCCTAAAATTCTCATCATCAGGCATATATTTGTTCAACCAAGCCTGAAGAACATCCATGTACTCCAGGAAAAGATTACTCACGTCGTCAAGTTTTACAGTTTGAGATTCTTTCAATAACAGCGCTAAATCCGGAATGGAAGTTATGTTTCCTCTTTGTATTTTCTCTACATTAAGCGCGAGTGATTGCTTGAAATTTTTGTGTTTATGCTATCCACAACATTAACCACTGTTTATTTTCTTTGCATAGACTGATTTAACGCATTTAAACGAGTGACTATGTCTCTGAGAAAGCAGACTTTTGCGACCACCTATCGCCAATCAAACGCTCAGTAAGTTTGTGACCAACATCGCGCAAGACAACTTCAATTTTGTAGCGCTTGGCAACCTCTAGATAGCCACCGTATTTCGGAATGAAGCATAAGATTTACAAAACCTGCTTCGGCTTTAAGGGCCAGCTGTCGCAAAATATTCGTACGTTCTTTGGGCGTGATTTAATAAAGGGAACACGGAAAGAAGCTTCTGTCGCGGTTGCGATACTTGAGAATCCAGGCGATAGTGTGTCAATCCTACGACGCTTCATCCACGCTTCTTCATCATTCGAAAATTTAGGGGGCTTACCTACAGGGTTTGGATACTTCGATAAAAAGTGTCTTCGAAAATTGCTCTCAACGAGTGGTTTGTTTGCCAGAACGTCCAGGCACACCAAACACTGAGGGCAATCCTTCCCTGATTTATCAATAAGACAAGTAAATCCTAGTTCAAGGAATATGTCTTGAAATGAATACACTTGTTTAGCTGTGATAAATGTAAAACAGGATATCTCCATGTCGATCCGATTTCTGACGAAAAAGGCCCAGAAGCTTGGCACACGAAATGAAAGACAAACAGTGCACAAGAAAGCGTCCAATGGGGAAGTTTCCTTCTCATGCCAAGTCTGCGCGCGCTGGCTGTCTATAACGCAAGTTCTCTGGTTCGATCCTCAGCGCTGCTTGCGTGTGTGCTAAAATTAGATATTACGGCAGGCAGCTTCGTACGTGTGGCCGGTATTCAACGCCGAATTTTAATATCTCACCAACAGAGCGTGTTTCTCAAACACAGATATACAAATTCATGCTTGCTGTGATATCGATGATGGGATGTTACTTCTTGAGCAGCGTCGAGGTACAATCAGATATCCTGAAGCATTCATTCAAACCTCAAACCTGCATTCAGAACTGAAATAGGCTTACATATCCCTCGCGGTACAATTTTGTACCGTGGTTGGGGACCACTGAGTTAGAGCATCTGCAACTTTTGGAAGTTCTAAAATTTTAATTTCCTTATTCACTGTGCTACGATAGACTCTGCCAACATTTAAAAACGCACATCATCAAGAGATGTGAGAGCAATGGCACGATTAAAGTATTCCCTTGGAGTCTTCGCTAGATGTGTAGACTGGTATGACGATTTTTCTTTCGCCCAACGTCTTTCTTCTTCACAAACGTTCCCTTAGCGAATATAAAAATTTTCTGGTATCGCAGGTAAAACCTTGTCAGCTCACATCACTGCGTAGCTCTCCAGCTACAGTGTGCGCCTCCTTGATGTCTGTGTCTCTCTTCTGTCACTTCCTGGTAATGACACAGAGTGGTTATAGAACGCTTTTCTACGGTGGCAGTTTGTAAAAGTTAACGTTACAAAAGTTTTGTTCAGAGCTAGGGGTTCCAGGTCCCCATGGACCCCCCTTGAATCCGCGCCTGGTAATACTTGTATAGAAAGCTTTTGAAGAAGCATGACAAATAGCTAGATGCTCTCACAGATAGTACTGGCAGGTAAAAGTACAAGGGCTTATAGAAACTTATCGTTTCTCTTGCTTTACGGTGATGTAACCACAATTTTCCAGGAAGCTGAAGCGTACACTCAACCAAGTACGTCGGTAACGGAGAGCAGGCGGTGCCTTATCCCCTCTTGGCTGCTGTGTTCCCAAAAATCAGAATTTATGGAAAGTTATTGGGAACAAGCTGGTAAACATTGGTCCACTACTAACCTCTTTAAAATACATTTTTGATAGAGGGTATTTATTGTCATTTTCTCTCTTTCCTTACTCTTTAAGGTTTTGTAAAAGAAGAGGTTTTAAAAATTGAGTGGTTGAAAAGCTATTCCAAAGTCTAAAAGACGGCGAGTTTTAAGACAAAGAGGGATAGGAAGTCTTACGTTCTAAACAGGGTTTACAAAAAATGACTATATAGGCATCCAGTCTTTGGTCATTACTGTGTACAAATTTAGCAACAAATTGACGACAGGTCTCTTGTGATGGCAGTAATATTATCAGCAAGATTACTGAACTGGTACTGGACAAACTGGTGTGTGTAAAGATTACCCATACATTGGGTATCAAAAATACACACAGTACATATTATAACTCTTTCCACTGCAAATAGAAGGTAAGAATTGATACTCAGATATGTTATAACACCTAACAGGTGGAAGGTGAAACTTTCTTAAAAATAAGTGCCATCTATCACCTTCTATTAGACTGTAAACATGCATATAACTATTAACAGATATAAAAGCCATTACTAAAACATTTATAAATTCAACACATAAACAATGTTGCTATCGCTCATGGACAGCTTTCCGAATTTTACTTCTTTCATCTGCCTTTGATTTCTTCATTAGCAGACACTTCCTGAGATCAAGGAAGTTAAATTCCGAAAGCTTACCACGAGCAAGAGCCAGACAATTCTATGTGTTGATATTATAGATTGATAAATATAATTTGTAGTAGTTCAAAGTTTACCCTCAGATTTGTGCAAGAGGATGAGACAGGTAAGGCTTAAACTCTACCACGCATGTATAGCAACCACTTTTCGAAGGAACTGATTAACAAGTAATGGGGAAAATGCTTTATTATAAAAGCTTATTAATTCTGTTAACATTCAGCTCTGGGTTATCAAAACACTAAACTACAGGATCACTTATCATCCAACTAACCCTACTAGTACACTGTCTTAACTCGAAGTCCTGTAATTTTGTTAAAATTCTTTATAACGCCCTCCTCAAGCTGTGACATTCGTACCAACGAGTCGTTGTCATTGTGTTCATAACCAAGGAGATGTGCAAATCCATGGGTCACTATTCTGGCAAGATAACATCGTAATTGCACATTGTTGTTTTTACAATGATTATCGATGTATGGTATACATAGGAACATGTCTCCTAGATTATAGTCTGAAATACGTTTGAAACTTGGTCTATCCCCTGCTGTCATTCCTTCGTGATATCGAAAGGATAGAATGTCAGTAACGCTGTCTTCATGCCTGAAATCTCGATTAAGGGACCTGATTTTCCTCTTTCCAACACAAACTATTCCAACATCATAAGGCTCTGCATGTATAAGCTTCCTAATCAGCAGTGCGTCCTTTTGCAGCGATTCGATATTAAGTTTTATGGACTTCTGCAAATTCCTAACGACTACCCTTCCAGCCATGGCACGTGAAAATTGAAGACATACAGAATGAATTCTACTTTTACTCGGCAGACTTCGAAGTTTATACTTTTTGTTCCGGGAATTTGATCACTCTTACTTTGAAATCAAATATGTATCTATCCAATTACAGATTGACAACCCATAACAGCAAAGAAACGAAAGAGATAACATGACATTTGTTCTCAAAGGAGCCAAAATCTTCCGTATGGATCGCGGTCACCTGCGATATAGTATATCTGTGACCGTCATTGAGAATGGTACTTTAGTTTCGTCTTCAAGCAGAGGTGTAATCACGATGGCGGCCTTGAAAACAAGCGTCGAAGTTGCATGCCCGTAGGTAAACGATTCGTACAAGAGTGGAAAATCAGAAGCACACAATGAAACCACTTTGCGCATGTTGCTCCCTTTCGTTGGAGGAGCCTTACATTTCATGCTGTGAATGCGAACCATGCATATCTTTGTGTTTGAAGGTAAGTCGAAGAGTTCAAGTTCGATTCGTACGACATACCGTACCCGTTAATTATGCCGCGGTGTACCGGTAATCGACTGTTGTTAATTTGAAAGCAAGCTAAAGTAGAGCCCCTGACGTCCCAAAGAAAGGCCCCCAGTTTCTAATACTCAAGTTTAAGACTCAGAGAGAATAAATTGGTAGTGACGATGCGACTTATAAAACTTCTTAGAGTGCAGTTTAGAAAAGGTACTGGGTTGCAGATTTATAGCACCCCTAGTGAAGGCACCTCACTTTCGAAGGGATTCAATGGCAAATCTAGTTTTTTGATTAGAGGCTAGGGCCAAGGTATACCCCTTGTCATTCCTAGGAGGGGGGTTTCCTGGAAGTTTTTACTGCTCAAATATTATTTCATCCATGACTGTTTGGCATTTGTGCTACGAAGATGACACTATTATTGTAGGAAATAGGTGCTCACTTAGCCTCTTATAATCTCCCCATTGAGGATTTAGTGATTTATTAACTATAAACTAGAGCAAACAACTATTAGAGAAAATATTGCGGTAATGCCCCCTTTCTCCCTTATGCAGGGGTTCTCAACCAGCATTCAATGGATCCCTAGGGTCCCTCAGGTACTGCTAGTGGGTCCCAGGAGTATCCTGAAAATGTCATCTAAAAGGGGTGAAACCTTGCAAGGGAATGTTCATAGTTTACAGTAGTGGAGTCATTGCTAGAAGTTTCATTGCAGGCATACAGTTCTGTTGAAGCAGAGACAGTAAGTTGGTCTGAAAGGCTTCACATAAGGTTGTTGTCACTGGTTTACTTTTAATCAACCTAACATGCATGGGATACAAAGTTGATGGCTTAAGGGTTATGTAGCACCCATATTATGATGATCACTATTTGAAGGGTAAAGTTCCTTTAGAGGCCTCCTCCAATCCAGAACACCTTCTGTGGCCCCTGCCATGAGTAACTGAACCTTTCATATGAACGTAGTAAATGCCTAAGAATATTTTGTGTTTGTTGCTTGTATGTGTCCCCCATCCACTCTACCAACCCTTACTAGTAAATGTATTTTTAATCATTTGTAAGTAGACAATTATGGTGGTAGTATCAATATCCAGGTTTGTTTCGCCTTAAATTATTAAATTTCATTTGTCAGCACATTAGCACCACACTTATTTCAAAAGTTAAAATTTGTTGATTAATAGATGTGAATGTGCAGTTACAACTAAATGGTAAGCCTTGTGCTCATCTTCTGACTTGCAGAAACCAAACTATCAAACTGCACAAGATCTTACCAAAGAAACAGATTAAGAGTAGAAAATTCCTACAATGCAAATGTAACATATATGCTTAAACTATGCATAAATTACCTTAAGAGAATGCACATGACAAAGAAATTCCTGAAAAATAATCACTATGTTCTATTTGGGATTTCAATTTCCAAGTTTTTTCATGGTTGAGAACTAATGATAACAATGTCAAAAATTGTAAATACTCTAAAGACTATATGAAACATGGTTCATGACTGTGACTAATAATGGTCTTTAGAAGCCTCTATATTTTTGGTAATATCCTTTGCATTGATGTTCTAAACTTTCAAATTTGAGGTGGCATTTGTCTTATTGTTATTTTTTCTTCATTGCTTTAGAGCCAATAGCGTAATCTTTGCATTCCTTAGTTTGGTTCCATAGAAAAAAACTTCAGAAGATCCTAGCTTTCATTAGTATTTTATTGCCAAAAATATATTAGGTGCTAAATTCAAAATGACCACCAAAAGCAAAAAACAAATATGATTTTTGCAATACATATCAAATAGCTATATCTTGCTAATGAGTAATAATTAGAAGCTTAAATTTGGCACTTTTTCTTCAAGGATATCTACTTATATGCTGATTTTCATCAAATTCCGAGGGGGTGGGTGAACTGGCTGTACCACTTTGACATGGAATGACCCATGTGTTAGTCACTAGCATAGTCATTTCAACTGACTATTGCAATATACTGGTATTTGACCATGCAATTAAAAAAAGCATTTATTTACATATGGCACATGTCAGGTTTCATAACATTTCTTGCATGCACAATTCTTCTTGCATCAATTGTAATCCATCAAGTTGATGGTAATCAAGATATTGATCATTTAGATAATTTACACAGTAGTGGCATAGTGGTAGAGTGTCAGACTCGCATTCCAAAGGTCGTGAGTTTGAGCCAACCCTGAACTTGCCTGCCACGATCCGGGAGGTACTGTGCTCTGTCATCTACTCTGGTGAAGTGGGAAACTATGTTTTGAGAGATAGGACAAAGGGGGTACTACATGCATGGATAGCAAGGATAACAAGCATAAAATAGCATGAAAAGTAAGCATAAAAAAGTGAGCATAAAAAAGTAAGCATGAACAGATTGTCATCCGAAAAGGAAAAGTAACCTGTTCCTAAAAGTGGCTTTGGCCTTGATCAAGGTGAATACAATAAAAAAATAATAATATATATAATAATAATATAAAATCAACAAATCAATAAACCAACCAAGCAATTTATCAATCAATCAATCAATCAATCAATCAATCAATAATCCATCATGCATCAGTTTTGATTATGTTAATTGGATGTTTTAAAGTTTTGTAAAATATCTGAACAATACATAAGATTCATTGATACATCTGTGTGTTCCTTTTACAGTGCTTTGCTAAAGGCAGAGAATTTGGTGACCATAGCAATGACCACAAGTATGAAGTTAAAGTAAGAGGATAATGATGTTGTTGATAAATACTTACAGTATGTAATGAATATACTAATTCTTAATCTGTTAATGTGTCAGATATTATTATGCATTTCTGGCCTTTCTATGTGATTTCTAACCAAATGAATGTGTGAGGACAGCTGTGACTTCAAAGAAATGGAGGTCATTCTATTGCAACTACACTTTGTTCACAGATTTATTATCATTGTCAAATGTTTTTGTAATTTGTGACAATAAAATATCAAAAATGTAAGTTGTGCATTTTTTTGTATCTTTTTATATCTTTTTTCTATGTTTTGTATATTTTATACCTTTGATTTGATATAATATTGTTAAAACTGTGCTGTCATAATGATCATCCTTGTTGTGACAACAAACTTGCATGCAGCCTATTTTTTCCTACATCACCATGAGCCCCTTCCTTATATAGGAGCTCCCCAACGGTAGCTATAAATGCAGGGCTTCTTTGTAGCTCTCAAACAACCTTGTTTCCTGATTTTAAGAAATTTGCCTGTGAAGATTTCAAGCTGGGGTTTGAAAGTTTTAACTTGTGTTGTCTAAGAGCAGGTTTTAACTCAATTTGTAACCAGTGTGCTGTGATGTACAGGCACATTTGGTTTCAAATGCTTTCATGCTCTACTGCTAGAGTTAAAAATAACTTGCACTATACAATTATTGTTTGTTGTTAGTGTAAAAAGCCAGCTTCTTCCTCAGTTTCTTATCTATGCATTGTGAGTATGATAACTATGACCTAAACATTGTAGTTTATTGTCTTATATGCATCAATCATCTGTAGCAGTTTACAGTAAGAAATAACTACCTGTGCCACCCAAATTTGCTGACTACAAATCCTTCTTATCATGTACAATAGATACTCTGTTTGCTACTTTGTGCACTTTTTGTATTGACGTTTGCTTAGCTTATTCACTTTGCTTATTTTTTGCATTGTGGCATCTCTACCAGATCATCATCATTACCTTCCTCCTCATCATTATTATCATAATTATTATCATCATCATCATTATTATAAAAATTATTATCATCATTATTGTCATTTTCATCATCATTATCACTGCTGTCATCGGTATCCTACTTACATCATTATAACCATTACTTCATATTTTTCATTTTTTCATTTTCTTCATTTTCCTTTTGTTCGTTGTGTATTCACGGGAATTGTGCAAAAATGTGGCAAGATCAGTGGAGGTTTTATGGTATAGCTAACTGCACCATGACACAAGGCTTGATGCCTTAAACAAAGCCTGTGCTTCAATACTGAGGGGAAATTCCTTTATGTACCCATGTCAAGATTGTGAATGTAAGTGGAAATTGGAAACTTTATCCACTTGAGGGAAGGCAGTACCTCTAGATCCACCATAGCAGATTCATGCCTAACTCATTTTGTGATTTTATATTGCCCAGAGCTGTGCACCCACAAACACCACCACTCTTTCAAATGTATGCTATTTGAGTCTCTCTGTGTTGCACATATATCTTGATTTGTAAATTATCTGTTTCCATTTATTGCTGTTCATTGTCCATATTTTCAGAAAAGCAATTTTCCTGTCCTTGAAAGTGATTGGACTGGAGCAGAGGAACTTGCACTTTTAGATGCTTTAGCTGATTGTGGGTTTGGAAATTGGTATGCCATTTATAGTCTTCCTTTGTATCAACACTTACAACATCTTAATGTTCTTAGATTGTTGTCAGCACCTCTGTCTGTAACAAGTAAGGCATTTGCCAGCCTTCAAGGAATTATAATCTATTTCCCCTGTTTATTGAGTTCTAATGACTACAGACCTTATGGGTACATTGGTGATGCAGTTTGTAGTGCTGTGCACTCCCCTTTACAGTGGCTAGGACAGTGCCCATGTACATGGGGCTTGTTACTGGAGCATAGAGCACTTTAAGACTGCAAGCTCTTCCTGACTTCACCAATGGTCCTTGTGGTACTTGAGCCCTGACTCTTTTGAACTGCAAATATAGGATGTATCCACCATAATAGTACTAGCACAGTGAGGAAACCATATGGATTTATTTTATAAAACATTATTCATTTTAGTGCTGATAAAAGCTAAAGCTGCACAACCAGAAATTAATACTTCCAACATTACTTGACTATATTTAAGGTCATTGTCATTTATTACCAAAATTATGCAAATGTATTTAAGTGAATACACTCCTGTGAGATAAGTGAATAATGTAACCATATAATTTTTAAGGCAGGCAAACAATATGAATAAATATCTAATATATTTCTAGACTTGCAAGTATATTTTATCAATTTATGGAGATGTCAAAATATCAGATGCATGAATGGGGAAGAAAACAATCAAAATCCAAAGAGAAGCATTTCTGAGTAATGATTATTCAGGAAATCTATAGGCATCATATGGAGTGGCTAACATAATGTGAATAAAGATTAAGTTGAGAAGTGTCAACAGGTAATAAGCACTTATTATAGAATTACTACTTTAGTACAATAAGAATTCCACAAAGGTTCATATGTTTCCCCACATTCATATGGGTTCCCAAAATGTATTTCATTTTATAGCTTCTACTGTTATAGGGGAAGTTATTTGTTTCATACGACTTTGAGGCCCTGTGTGTAGCAACCATATCAGCATTCATAACCTAAACCTGAGCATAACCCTTATCTGAAACCGATACTTAGAACCAATGTTTTCTTTGTTTGTTGATGTTAATGTACTTGAAAATACTAACATGAAGTTGATAAACTACTGGTAGGTGGAGTGTTGCTCAAACATGGATATTATCATTGGGCAAACGTGTTTATTGATGAAGTTGTAAGGGAGGTATTCTCTCAAGGAGGATAGGGGCATTGTGTCAAGGCGTTTTGTTACAAGGTAATTTGTCTGAGAGGATTTTATGCCAATGACATCTTCAAGAGACCATTGTTGAAATGATTTGATATTTTTCTGGGGGAATTTCATTGGGCATCCATCCATGTTGTCTCTTGTTGCAGGTCAGATGTTGCCAAGCATATGCATACCAAGTCAAAGGAAGGTGAGTAGTATTTATGTGATATGTATGCTTCTTTTTATTTATACAAGTTATTTCTTTAATTATAAAGCATTAACCCAATTGATCAGTTTTGTACCCTAATTGGATTGTATTGATACTTCAAGTCAACATCATCATTATTATTGATGTTCAACACCACTTTTCCGTGCTTGCATGGGTTGGAAGATTTTCCCCCATGGTTCTCTTACACTCTACCCTGTAATGTGTGAGTTCACAGTCTATGCCCACTTGCTGTAGGCTACTCTCCACAACTTGACCATATGTCTTGTGACGCCTGCCTCTTCCCAGGTATTCATCAACTACCAAGTACCTACATTTCTATGCCCAGTTACAGGGACATGCTGTCACTGAATGCAATATGCTTGCAGCAGACAAAAAAGGGTGTGGTCACAACAATGTGAAATATTATCAATCAACAGAATATGGTAACAAAACCCATACGAGGACTCGTTCTGGAATTGATCTGCATGTATCTAAAGTTGAGTCTTCTATCTTTATGTATAAAGTTTTTTGTATAACTAAAGAGTAGAGTTTCGATTTACTTCCTAACTTCCGAAGCAGTTTCTACTCTATCGCACTCATCGCTAAACTTGACAGACGATTATTGTTGCTTTGGTTGTTTTGTTTGAAGGATGTCAGTTGATATTGAAAACGATCTTTTGACCCTAGTGGTTGAGTAAGGAATAGTAGCGACCAACGAAGCTAACTTTACAACCCGAGGGAAACGGTCACAAAGTTCTAAGTGGGTCATTCTTTGAAGTAATTCTAAGGTTGATAGGCCTTGAAAGTGCTTTGACCAATACACAGCCATAAGTTCAGTAGTCAGGCGATATTTGTCAAAAGTTTGAGGGTATGCCAATTCAAGAGAAAGCAAACACTCATATGAAAAGTTGGCAATGAAGGCTTGGAATCGTTTGGGGTAAAGCAGACAAGTGAACGTAAGATTACGAAAGTTTTTAAATCGTATACCAATCTGAGCAACGATGGTGTCAATGATCTCATAACACAACCTTCGATTGTCACTTTTCATATCAGAGCATTCAACTCTTGTCCCCTTTAATTGGAAAGGGTTTCTGTCATCTTCTGGATCCGTAGATTCTTCTTCGAACTCATTGAAATGACTTCGCGTCTGACTTAACTGTCTCTATGTAACTGCTATCTGTTCTATGCAGAAAGTGATGTCGTTGCTTTTTTTCTGAAGAATGGCAAATAAGAGTTCTGTTGATTCAAAAATCCTATCAAAGAGCTTTAACAGAAACTGAAAACTGTCAGTTTTTATTGATAATAAAAACCCATTGTCAGAGGCAAAGTATATTGCATCCCAGTCCTCAGGATTTTGTACCAAAGTCTCGAATAATTCAAGGAGACCCTCCTTAGCTTGGTACACGGTTTGCACAAGTCTGGAATTAAAATTCGATCTTGTTGTCCAAACAGATGGAAGTTTTCTCTTCAAAAGGCTTCGAAAAAAATCCGATTATACCTTTCGAACTTTTAGAAAAGTAATTACATTCCCTAATACTCTTAACAGCCGAACTGAGTACAAGGTTCAATACATGAGCGTTGCAGTGTGTGAACAGGGCCATTGAATACATATCTCGTACTTGTTTTTGAGTCCGCTCACCTCTCCTGACATAACAGCAGCACCGTCATATGCCTGTGCTATAAGCTTCTCGCCACGATTGAACTCTTCGCAGACCCATTTTACATAACTAGGAAGAGCCGAGGCTGCCTTGTCTTTACTTACGTCAATATTACCTACAAAGCTTTCCTGAACAGAACTACCGGGACCAATGTATCGTTTAACCGTTGACAGTTGTGACCTGGCACTTATATCCGATGTTTCGTCCACCAACATTGCTGTAATTGGAGCTCTCTCGATGTCTCGTTTAATCTTGGCTAGCTGCACATTGCTTATGGCTTATGGCACTTGCCGAGTAGTACAGGATCAAACTCACTGATAAGTTAAAATGTCTCAAAGTAGTTTCCTCTATTTGGAGACCCCTCTGACTCCTTGTTGCCACGAGATGCTTGCTCCCGCTCCCGCTCCCCAATTAAACGCTCTAGAATCAGCCTGTTCTTTTGCAAATCGTCATTATATTTTGAAATGTCAAGGTCCCCACACAAACCTTACATAATGCATGTAAATCGATTGAGGCAGATAAATGTTGACGACTCAGTTCATACCTCTTGCTTGCTGTATGCAAATCAGAATATCCAGTGGTTGTCCAAATACCTCCCTACTTAGCAAACAACAGGCAAGGCCAACAGTAGAATTTATTCACCTTCGGAGATCCACATGTCCACTTAAAAGATATGTAAAAGATTCATTAAAACGAACTTTTTTGTCGGCCTGTATACAACTTTTATTAATCGTAAGCCTCTCTAGAGGTCTACCATTCTCGATTATTTTTAATTTTGACTGACAATCCCGCGAAAGGGTGAGTTAACAATTCTTGCACACAGTTGTTCATTATCCCACGAAACTTAAGGATGGAAAAGCAGAAATCTTGTTGCATGTGTTGGCCTTTGATTCACGTCGAATGACGTAAGCCTTTTTTATCTAGATGTATTGTTAGACGAACCAATCACTGAAGAATCGAGGGACTGTTTCCATGACAACTGAAAGCAACTAGCTCTCTGCATTTCTTCGTTGCACAACTTTCCACACACTTGGCTGGTGAAGCACAGCTTTTTGGTTATTTTGAGGATGTTTAGGGAACTTTTGGGAAACTGCGACGCCCATGTAACGAAAATCGTCAACGTGTTGAGATTGCAGAAGCATTTTGACGGGGTTGATACAATAGTTCTTAATATAACCTGAATTTACGATGCTCCACAAAGAAACTGAAAAAGTTAAGGGCAAGGACATGTGAAAGTGACAGGTTATCTCTTGAAAGTTTTAAGGCATGCAGTGCATGCGTTGCATTCACTGACGGCACGTCCCTGCACAGTTGTCATCATCATGTCTTTCAACATGTCCAAAACACCGTAATCTGTTTCTTTGAATAAAGCCCTTGATATCTTCTAAGCTCAGATATTTTATCTTTTAAAGTTACACCACACATTCGTGTAACCGTTCTGGTATCATTTCACTCCAAAATCGATAAATCAGCTTCTTTTAAAGCCCAAGTCTCACTGCCATTGATAATGACACTTTTAACACATTCCTGGTATGTCCTACCTTTTGCATAAAGAGAGAAGTCTCTCCGAACTTCTTCCGTATTGATCTGACTCTAGCTATAGCACTCTCTTCTCCACTTCCATTGGAATTTAGCATATTACGTAAATAACAGAAATTATCAACTAACTTCAAGGCTATAACCATAACACACTCGAAATCTGTTTCCAAAGGGCCTCCAGATACCCCTATACAATGTCTATACGGAATGTCATTACCTTCAGTCAGTCTACCCTTCATTTCTTATGGACCCAGTGTTTGCAGCCGCCACAGCATATGGAATGGCTGCCAACACCTTCCTTGTAAACTCTTTATTCAGTAACTGGTGATAATGCGGTTTCCACGCCTGGCGGTGAAGAGCCATTGTTTGTCTTCGTGCATTTCTCACCAATAACATCCTGATCTGTCTTTGACATCAGTTTAGCTACCTTGAATATTGCTTTACGCTCATTATCAAGTCTTAAAATTTAAGGAAATGTTTGCACTCCAGCAAGTTTCTTGGCAACATATACTGGAGATTTTACATTACGCTTGGCAGTAGTATAAGATTCTTTGCTAGCACGTCCAGATTTCCATGCTTTATGAAGTTCCATTCTTTCCTTTGTAGCTTGGTCTACACTCTCGTTCCACCACCACGTTTCCCTGCGTCTAACATGACCCTGTGTTAAATCAGCACTTATTAGGCAGCTCTAAAAAAGAGTACCACTTTTCGTCGATGCTAATACCTGTTGCATTGTCGAGGTTTTCCTGAAAGAGTGTCTCAAAGGCCTGCTTTAAATTCTCGTCCTTCAATCTCCAGACTTAATGCCTCAGACGTAAGTTTTTTAACCCTCACCCCTTGCCTTCAGAGTGAGATCACACACAAGTAACCTATGCTGTGGGACACAATAGTCTCCAGCAATAACTTTGGCATCCTGAACACGTTTCCTTTCATTTCTCGTTACTAGGATATAGTAAATTTGGCTTCTAAAGCCACCAGACTGAAGCGTCACCAATATATCTGGTGGCTGGTGAACATAGTCTTGCTAACAAACATATTGGGTGCATTACAGAACCGCTCCGGTCCCCTTCAGGTTTCCACTCTCATTAGCCTAAGCCGTCGTGTGCGTCTTCAGAATCAGAAGCCGTGTCTCCAACTTGCCCAGTTAAGTTACCCACAACAAACAGTTGCCTTATCATGAATCTTCGGCATAACCGCCAACAGTCCATCACAAAACGTGTCTCTAACACTGTCATGTCAACCGCACTGAGGGAATATACAGTAACGACAACGCTCAGCATCAGCATCATCATCATCAGCAACAGCTGCATCACCGGCATCACAAACAATAACATCGCCTTAAATTGATCCAGTTTCTTAATGTTATCATCATTGGTGAAACCGTCAAACATGAGATTGAAAGCAAAGTCAAGCAATGGCAATTATAAATTGCAATGACCATCAAGCATTTGACTTCCCTAGTTGCAGCAGCAATCCTTTGCACTGCCATAATTATCATAAAAATCATGTAGGCACAAGGAATGATTCCTCATTATATATCTGTCATCTCCAGATAAAAATACATCCACTTCCTGTACTATAGCTGTTGCTGCTGGAAGAAACATCAGGAAGTCACCAAAATTATCTTGCGATTACAAAACGTCGATTTTAGTGATAACGGCGTTTTACGTTTTGCAAATATTTGCTATTGCACTTGCTAAATCTTGTCTTCTTTAAATAAACTTTTCGTAGATTGTGAAGAACATTACCTTCAGTATTACGTACATAACAAGCGTCCTGAATTTCCAGGTAAGTTTCTGCTCAGTAGATAATCAACTTGTTGTTCAAAACCTCTCATCATAAACTTCATAAACGTCTTTTAAGTTATCTAGGCAAGTCGATCGTGTTTGATTTGTAATGAGATGGCGATGAAAGTTAACAATTAGATATGAATTACACAGTTATAACTTTAACATGGGCCTCATTGTATCACGTTATTTTCCTCGTAATTTATAGCGGTGTTTATTTATACCATTCCTGAGACTTGCTAATGATTAGTGTGAGATTCTGTGTCGATTTTGCAACTGAAGAAAAGTAGAATATATTTCAACTGATTGATTCTAACCTTGCACACATGTAAATTATGCTGTGCACGCGTTTTTACTTTTTAAACGCAAAGTATAAAATCTAAATGACACAACAATATGAGAGGTTTGTGTATTCATTTATTAATCTGCCAGGAGGAACGTTTTAATAGAATTTTAAAGCAGGACGTTATGGCCCTTTCTGCATTATAGAGGTTATGTAAATGGTTTCAAATTATGATGAATGGAAGAGGGAGGTTATTTATGTGGCTGCAAGGTATGGTTGCATGCACAATCAAAATGCTCGAGCCGCGTTTGTAGGGAGTAGATAATATTACGGTCAGTTTATTGCACAACATATAGGGCCTTTTCAGGAAAGGGACCCATCCCGATCCTCAGTGGGAGATATTGACACTTCTTTTTATGACTGACATTTTGTGGTATAAAACAACTAAAGATCTCATAGTTGTTTAATGAAAACATACAGTAAGTTTGTATTGTTATGATATCCTTTTTATTATTTGATCTTCCAGTAATACAACAATGTAGAAGATTCTATAATAATTTTGCATCACAAGTTTCGTTTTGTCAAAATAATATGTGTACCGTAACTCTCAAGGGCGCATTTTTTGAAGCCTATGGGGCAGAACGTACAGCATACCACCGTATTTGTAACCTAAGCGTTTCACCGTGGCAAATGTCTGTAATACCTCCCTAAATTTTCGTTCATATGTATGTTTCGAAAGTGCCGTTCCCACACAGTTGTATAAGCTATCATGGTCTTCCACTTCATTATCGGCCATGCCGTTATCCGGCAAGCCGTTATCCGCCATGCCGTTTTCCGCCATGCCGTTATCCGCCATGCAGGGTTTTTCTCTTGTTATGCATAGTGTATTTGCAGCCATGCATGTAGGACCCCAAAGAACATTATTCCTCGTGGGCCCTTCCACCAATGTTCCTTGACGGCCCAGAAACGCGATGTTATGTTCTAATATGTATGCTGCCACAATAGAAGTGGTACTTTCATTCCAAGATGGCATAACGCCTTACTTGGTGATATACGTGTTATTTCCTGAGGTTGCAAGTCTCCTGTCATCAATTGTAAGCTTGTAGTGTTTCAATGCGATTCGCTGTGATTGGTGATTGCTTTGATAATTCTAAGGTGTTGGCTGTGCAGCTGGTTTCATGTTCCACCCCGGGAAAAGACTCATTACCCCAGTACAGATTTGGCATGCTTCCCCAATAAGGCGAGTTGCGGTGTATGTTTTGACCTACAAAGAGAAGAGTGATGGAGAATTGTCTGGATATGGTACACGAAAGAGAGGTCATCACAGATTTGTTTTATTTAGTACATCATATCAGTGTGTTACAAAACCGCTTGCCTTTTTTGCATCCTCCTTATATTGGTATGTTTTCATTGCAAAATAATTATTTGCACGAATTATTTGCCCTGATGAGTGTGCTGAATTGTTCTGAATTTTCTAGCGCCAAGTAACTTATCATCACGAAATTGCTTAAAAAGCTGTGAAGTAACCTAAACAAAGGCAATACTTAGACTCTACTCTTACAGAATTGTGAGTTACCGTGGGTACTTTGGTGTTTCTTGTAGAAATGGCTGCAGTGGGTGTTGTAAGATGGCACAAACCACTACCCTTTAAAGGTCAGTATTGATATATACGACAATATACTATATATTTATGTTTTATTGTAACATTGTTGCCTACTTCATTTCATTCAGAAGTGCTAACAGAAAATGTATCGTGTATGAACCAAAAGGGCACCATAA
Source organism: Carybdea cf. marsupialis auct. non (Linnaeus, 1758) (assembly GCA_010016065.2). Classification (NCBI taxonomy): domain Eukaryota; kingdom Metazoa; phylum Cnidaria; class Cubozoa; order Carybdeida; family Carybdeidae; genus Carybdea; species Carybdea cf. marsupialis auct. non (Linnaeus, 1758). The sequence goes on from JAAAKL020000631.1 coordinate 26,830, forward strand.
GTGAAATCACGGCGATGTCCGAGTATGGTGAAGTAATTTGGGGTCATTATTTCTAATTCCACAATATTTTGATGTTGTAAAGCAAGCTAAGCCCTAAACTTGCGTAGTATTTGTGATACTTTGCTCATAGTTTTGAGGTTTGGTTTTACTTCTAAAGCAGATTGTGTCAGGTTTTAAACGATGTTAATTTAGACCTAAATTAGTAGCTCAATCAGGTGAAACGATCCCCAAAATCACAGTTCTTTATTAGTGATTTACCTATAGCATTTTTATAATGTGTTTAAAGTATTGTTGGTCAAGTTGGTGATATCATGGGACGACGAGTTCGGCACATTTCGAGATTTAAAAGAAAAGACAAGTTAACTAACCAACAGGATCTCAAAACACTTTGTATACTGTTCTTATCTCGTTCCTGACTAAGCGTAGAAGGTATCAACAGTCCATCGAAAGCGTAGAGATAAATTGGCTTTCCAAAGGGCACATAACTGGGGCTGTTGTGAATGACTACACTTCACGCACATCTACGTCATTTTCTGTCTACACGCATAAAATAGAAACGCATTTGTGCTTAAAGAAATGTTTTCATTTTTGTATTCATGACTGCTGGATCTAGCAGTTCCTTCATGATAGATGTAAGACCAACATTTCCTTGATAACTCTCAATATAATTGAATATAGATTCATGCGAAAAACGGTGGTGTTTTGTGATCATCACGTTGTGCCTTCGCCCGATAGTGAGCCCAAACATCAAACGTTAAAGTCTGCTTCGATTTTTAGTACAATGTTTTTTGCAGGGGCATGTTAAGATTTGCCACTATGGAGTACATGGTGAAATATATGGCTGACATAAGATGTTTTATGTGAATGCACCTACGGAAATTGAAGTAAACTGTCATCGCATGTTAAAGTGCCGTTTCTATAAAGGTGATTTCTTGTGGAGTAAACCGCATTTAACTTCCATATAACAGAAAGACCCAGAAACTCTAGTGATCTAAGCTTTATTATGCCTTCTAGCAAGCGAAGACCCACCCAGACCACACCCAGACACCGAATTTGCTGCTGACGTATCTGGTTACATGTGTTGCAGGGAAGAATTTGCTGTGGTGAGTCATTTGATTTATCAATTTTCAATATCAAATTTGAGAGGTAACCATAATTAGTAAGTTTAGTTCGGATTTGATACACTATCTCTTATCAATTATATTTTGTTCTGTTAGATCGCTTTTGTATCGGAATGAATATTAAGCTTTTTCAAATTGCATCCAAAGTCCACTATCATTCGTTCTTAACTGTAAGTTAGTTTTATAGTCACTAGATTGAATGCGCCTTTTATGGCCCATGAAATACATTTTAGTTTAACTTTGTTTGGAAGCATCGTGAGGAATAAAGTGAAAGTGAAGATTGTGTAGGCTAATTGATAACTTTCAGTTCAAGGTTACAAGCTCATCTTCTATCAAACCCTTCAAGAAGGCTACACAAGGGGTACATGTCCTGAGGATTTGAAGTAAAGAATACCATAATTACAACTTTGCTTTGTTAATCTGTATTTAGTTATCCCAAATTACAGAAAGTTTTACCATAACATGAAAGAATCTGTAAACGTTAGAAAGGCATGGACCTAATTCCTCAAACCTTGAGTCTAGGCCTCTGTGAATAAATAAATAAACTGAAGAAATTGATTAAACTATTTTGCTACTGATGCAAACTCAATTTTCACCATTTCAGTCTGTGTTATCTAATATATGTTACTCTCCCACGTAGACTCTGGCAGGACTTAAGTGACCATTGTGAAGCAAGACCGTCAGTTTAGGGTAAACCGAATCAAGCACCTTTGTCTGGACGTCACTATGGTCGTCTTCAAACCCGCTTACACAAGCTCGTTCTGTTACATTTTACAGTCGGTGGCAGCATGCTACAACAGAGAGGAACAAACACGTAACTCACACTGTCCACGCAGTGAGTTTGGCCAGCTGCTATGCAACATGTGATTAGTACATAGACTGCATTATCTTAAGACCGAGACTCAGATCTCATGTTTTCGTGGGCGTTTTACCAGGGTGCTGGAAGCGCAAGTTTTCATCAATCCGTTTTAATCTTGCTTAATGGCGGCTTTTGAATTCCTCAAGTGGTTTTTTTTGTAGTTCAATCTAGTCGAAATCTACTTGGAGCGAAGCTCTGTTCGACCTAAACGTAGCGGTGTTTTGATAATGTTGTAAGTATACGTGGTTTAGAATGTCATTTTCTCGAAAATCACCTAAGATTAATTTAAACCGGGAAGTCGTAAGACTTACGTGCTTTGCCCCCATTTTACTGTCGTAAGTTTGGTATAAACCGAAACACCGTTACATTTAGAAGTTAGGACGAAGAAATTTCTGCAGAAATGGATACAATTAGTGGTGAGATAAAGTATCCATGATACCCCCTAAAACCCACCCCACCGAGGCATACATCGCTGTGTGATATCATGATAATTTGTATCTTAATAGTGAAGGGAAGCGTGTACCTGTAAGATTACTTATTGTCGTAAACCATGATGGTTGTTACTGACGAATGGAAAGCATTTGATGGTGAGGACTAAGTGCGTACGACGTCACAGGTATTGGAAGATGAAAATTGGTTAATGCTCATTTATTATGGTTTTCCAATCTAGAGATATAGTTTGGTGTGCTGTGATTTTTTCCCTGTTTTTCTTTTCATATGGAAGGTACATTAATATTCTGTTGTTTTCTTCAAACGGGGTAATTGCTTTCAAGAGAAGATTCGTTTGCTGCAAATACGTTACCTGCTTGATGATCTGTTATTTTGCACTGTCTAAATAACTAGCTGTTATGACGATATATTTTCTTTCGTTGTCTTCACATTAGGAATATGACGATTACGCAGAAGGTGATATCGGTGACGTTGAGTTTACTCAGGATGACGATGAGCTTATGACAGGTAGTTATTGTGTGATATTTGGCTGCACGTTCGTGCTTTAAATTCGTTATCCCATTAAGTTTGAAACTATTTCTGTATATATTTCTGTGTTTTTTATCACTTTAAAAATAATGTGTTTGGTTTTCATCCCATATTTATTTACTATGTTTTAAAGATGATTTTGTACTTATTTCCGGTAGCATGATCATGAGAAAATCGTAATTATAGAGTACTGTTAACAAAGTCCAAGACATAATAATTGCTATTCTCACCTCATCACTTCAACGGAAGTAATAAATAGCCCAATAAGGGACGGCCCAAGATGGAAAAAATTGAGTAAACAAGAGGGCAAAGTAAACAAAAGTTCGGGCAGGAGTTTACTCAATGTTGAACCTCGTCCTTTCGGACATCGAACGACGATTCCTGTTTCCAATGTAGGATGAAATTGAGTTCAGCATTGATGTAGCATATTTGACCGTATTTGCACGGCTGGATTCACTTTAGGCTAGACAATGCTGAGCAAATGTATTAAGTTTGACCGATATCAAATGCAGCGCCAAAGACTATTAGCAGGCTCTAATTGATCTTGATAAAGAGTGAAAATCATAATATGTTTTGCTCAGGTTTTAGTTCTGAGGCTGGTGGGAGAAGCGGAAGTGTATGTACCAACCGTATGATATTTTAACGTAGAGTGCGGGAACACTGTCATAAGTGCAAATACTATTTTCTGGTGATGATTACCACTTTTCGAGCAGAAGCAATTTGATATCTTGCTTCACAACAATGGTATCTTATTATTAGGAACTAAACTCTAAGACATTACAGCAATAATTGCTTTCCATTTTTTCAAAGTGAAAATGATCGATGGAATAACAGCAGACCATCATAAGGAAGGGGGCCCATTTGCGAAAAAAGCACTTGGAAGGAAATGTATGAAAATCTGTACCACAGGTGAATGACCTCAAGACGTCCTACAACGATTGTTATTACCATAAAAAAGATACCACAAACCCTATTAAATGTGAGCAACATAGAGCAATGACGTTATTAGTGCATGCCTAAAACGTCATCCTACAAATCGTAAGGAGACGTTAAGATTCATTAGCTTGATGTTATATTGGATGGGACCAGTTCGAGTTTTGCCAAAAAATGGGAAGTAGAGTAGGCATCAGCAATTTTAAAGCTACTAAGTGAATAAAATACAGGGTGTGATTAAGATGTGTACAACTGCTATATCGACTAAGAGAAGGCATGTTACCGCGTGTAATAGGCGAAAATGTTCAAAATCTTAAAAAAAGTTGTATTGACTGACAAAGACTAGCTGCAAGTCTATGCATGGAGCAGGGGGCTGCAAGAGGAGTACCTTTTCCAGGAGAAGTAGTGTGAGGAACAGGATGTGAGACAAGGCTGCAAGTTCTCACCTGTCTTATTTAACATGTACATAAACTTGTTCGAGAAGCAGTGGAAAACGTGTATGAGGAAAAATAGGTGGAGAAATGCCCATAAAAGTTCGGTTTGCACATTTTCAGAAGAAGGACTGCAGCAACTCAGGAATGCACTGTGTACGTTTGGAGAAAGATATGTGATGCAGATAAATGTCAGTAAGACCAAAATAAAGAAAATTTGAAAGGTTTGAGCTCAAAATAAATGGTAGCGAGATTAAATTGGTGAAACGATTCAAATATCTCGATTCCACAATGACTAACAATGGAAGATGAAACACAGAATTTAAGAGTGAATGGAAATCGCAAAAATAGCGTTTGATAAAAGGAAAGAATAGGTAACATAAGGTGTAAGTATAGGGCTCGAGAAGAGAATAAAGCTTAGAGTTTGGATCGTGCTCCTATGTGTAGCTGAAACCTGTGCCATAAGGAATGATGAGCGGAAAAGATCAGACTGATGTTTATATGTGATTGTGATGTATACTGCTTACAGTAGGTTGCAAAAATATGATCACAAACGATGAAGGGTTTTTCTTAGTATTGGGGTAGAAAGTTTCCAGTTGAGAACAACAGAAAAGAGACAGCAAGGACAAGTTGTGCATAACATCAGACAAAAAAGCTTGCTGATTGTGGTTCTGGATGGACGCTTAGTTGAACATATTTATCAAGGTTCCGGTTTGCCATATATTTTGGCCGTTTGTGTTAGGTGGCCATTTTCAGAAACAAGCCTTAAATGTTTACGCATTATTGTGGAAATTACCTCATAGGAAAGGGGAGGGTATCAATTTCTTGCGTGAGAAATCCCTGAGTCTGACATTAATAATACGATTTTGCGCCTCCCAAATTCTACTGGGAGGGTCTACAGCTGTCTCCATATACATTTGATATCTCTATTTGACAGTGGAGTAGTTTGAGAGTGCTTGCTCTTTTTCATTGCAAATGGTCCGTCAGAAATTGCACTCTTTGTTGTGTCTTTCTAGAAGAGTTTAGTCTTCAAACACCAGACCATTGCTCCTTAAGTCATGGATCTTACCCTTATACTGACAACCTTATACTATTGAATGTCATGGTTTAAAAGCAATACTTTGAAATTTGGCATATTTAATACTCTTGTTTTGTTTGTTTTGCTTAGATCTCAAAATGGCCGTAGTCGACATTTTCCTGTCTAAACTTCAGCAAAGGCATTTTCGAAAAAGGTGAGACATCATTTATTGCGTCATATGGTCAGGAGGCAAGTTACGTCAGTACGTAGAGAGGTTATCTAGCAAGCACTGCGAACCCAGCAGGGTAAAGGGTTCCTGGCATTAGGCAAGTTACCTCAGTACGTTCAGAGGTTGTCTAGCAAGCACTGCCAACCCAGCAGAGTAAAGGGCACCTGGGATTAGCAGGGGAAGGATAAAGGCTGCTATCTTACCATACCGTACCTCAAGACATGCGATCCCTTATCATATCACATTCCTGTAGTAGAGTAGGCATTGCCTTGACCATATGATTGAAAACTGCCTACTGTTATGTTGTACTTTCCTCGATCCAAACCAGCATTTACAGTTTCGTGGCCTTTTCGCAAGAACAAAAGGCCTTTTTATGACAATGGAGGTCAACGAGGTTACTTTCTCCGCGATAGAGCTAAACGAAGGTGATGTAATAGAGCAGTCCTTTTCAACTTTTCTGCCAACGCCTCCTGAGGTTCTTGTTGATCGCTCCAAGGCCCTATCAATATCGGCACGTCATAACTAATCTGTCAGCAAAAAAGAGGTTTAGTACAACGAGGATTTTAAGTTGCATGTCAATTCCATTAACCGTTTACCATCAAATGATGATCATTGCCCCGAAAAGAATTAAAAACAAATTTCCATGTCTTTTGTGTTTATGTGCATAGATATATGCAAACGGACTTTGTGCTTGTCGACACTCATCAACTGTATGAACACAAATTCAAAAACATAACATTTACAACGGCTCAGGTTTTGGGAGTGGAATTTGAATGCCCCCATTCGCTGACGGTGTGGAATGGATATTGTCACTATCACTTAATCGTTGCGCACCAAATTCTTCAAAATTCCCCCTGATCGGTAGTAGAACTTCATACATCTCAACTAAAACTTCCTATCTCATCCAATTGGTAGTTGAGGACGCCTTTTAGAAATAATGTGATAGGGAATCACGTGTCTAAAGCTGCGGTATTATGAGATAAGGTAGCCGGTTCCCGTCTTCGACGCATTTACATTCCTACTGGTTTGCAGTAGTCGGTGTTAGATCATCCCGATTGTGGACCGGATGCATTAATCTTCAGCTTGCTACACCACCTCTGTACTGACTGAGCTAACTCACCTCCATGGTTGTTACTGTAATATTTCGGCTGATTATTTATACAGCCCGGCATTGAATTAACCAACTAGCGTAAAGGATTTGATGGCTACATAAGGTAACTACAGGGAAGTGTTTATAGCCCTAAAATATTTATCGAACATGAAATGAGATGAATCGTTCGTCCATGGTTTCTTTGTTACTTGAGTAACTGATACGTAAAGTGGATAACAGTGTATATAACGTGAAGTATTACCCGATACTTAATGGTTATGCTGCCAGTTATTCTCAACAGGTCCCTATTTTGGAGCTTGAAATGATATTTTTACCCCTTTCTAAAGCGATAGTTTAATTACTTTAGATGGCAAACCTTCATTGCTCTTCTAGAGTGTCATTCACCTTTATATCATACGCGACTCAAAGGCGATATAAATTTACTTCATGTCTTGATGCAAGTGCGATCCGATCTCAGGTGTAATATGTTACACAGTAGACGGTGACATGACACACAGTTATGTATGCCTGGAGTACATTACGAAACAGGACAATAACGTCAACAATCGAATTAAATCCCTGAATTTATCTAATTAATGTGTCATGTGATGTAAAGCGCGTGACAAGTCACAGGTGCAGCCAGCGGAGAGGGAGAGATCTCAGGCCCGGGTATGCTTCTTATTGTTGTGCCAAGCGCTTGTTTACTGGTGATGTTACATCTATAGTATGGAAAGGTAGCATTGGAAGCGAATAGGTATCTTTCTATAAGTAGGTGCGTTTCATTTAGTGCATTTCTTGCATGATCTCAACAAACTGCCACTGTGGTCGTTCCGCTAAAACAAAAGGTCGCATAGGTATCATTTATTCCACTGCCTACCCTCACTTTATGCATTGTATACCCCTTGGCACCATTTATAGGCTACCAAGTGAGACTTCTATTCACAACATCATCTATTGTCTTTTGATTCAAGCTTTTCATGAATTTGCAGGTTTTTACAAATCAGAAAAATTATTATATGGATCAGAATAATCCCTTCACAGCATTCTGATGACGTAAAACCATAATCGTATCCTAAGCAAACCATCTGTACTACAGTGGCCTGCCGTCTGTCTTGTACCAGACATTTAAAGCACCTGTAGTTAAGATCTTTTTGGACGTGAGTTATTAACGGATATATTCATGAAACCTCAGACTTCTGATGGCGCCATCAGGGCTCAGGATTGGCACGCCCCAAAATTTCTTAAAATAGTGATGCCAAAGCTTTGTCAGCTGTGTAGGATTTAGGGAAACTGTTCGTTGGTTGTGGTTACTTCTTTGCATAAGAGCATGCGCCAAAATAGGGGTTGGTAAACGTGCTTAACATCTATCGATGGAAGACGTGTAAAAGGTAAGTTTGCAATTATGATGACTTGTCTTACGATTAAAAACGTTAAAAATATTATTAAGATAGTAGCCAACAGAAATCAGACGTGCCATTACCTGGAAGGCAATGTGATAGTTTTATATACGCTATTAAGACAGCTGATCAGGCAGGAGTATAGATTGCATAAAGACAGTGAATTCTAGACAAGAGATCGAGAAAATAATTTGAGAAAAAGTGTAGATAGGCACTAAGACAGAAAAATGTGTGAAATGCAGAGGCTATTTTCTAGCATTGTCACGAAAATATGACTCGGTAACTTTGTGTTTGCGGTTCTATAGATGGATAATTGACTTGATGAATAAACAGCTTGGTAAATGAGCGTATGTATGGTTGCTGTGGTTGAAAAGTTGATATGTGGCTCAATTGACAAACAAATAGATATGCTTTGATTTGTGAACGAACGAATGAGTGAGTGAGTGAATGAGCGAATGAATGAGTGAATGAATGAATGAGTGAGTGAATGAGTGAGTGAGTGAATGAATGAATGAGTTAAGGAATGAGCGAGTGAATGAATGGATGAGTGAATAAATGAATGAATTAATGAATGAGCAAACATTTGAAGGAATGAATACGTAACTGGAGTAACTAACGTAACTGAGGTAACTAACGTCACTGGAATGGTCAAGTGTATGATCGAGTGTATGAATGAATTGTGCCAGTATCTGAGATGTTTGGAGAGCAACTATACCCATTGAACAACTGACTGGCCTTTATTGCATGTATGTGTGAGCTATTACATGGCTAGTAAGCATGTAAAAATGTTCAGGCTTTAAGGGCCCAGATTACGTTACGCTCTTAACTGGACCCTACATTGAAAACGAAGCACGATATATTACTTGCTCTTCCGATATTTTGACCTGATTGATAACATTGAGTGATAATATTAGTTTATGAACCACTAGGTAATAAGACACAAGACGGAACACAACTATCATTAATTGCATGATTAAATTGATGAACTTGCAACTAAAATTGATAATATGCCTTCTTAAGATTTTAAAATCTTAAAACATGACGTCAAAGGATAGAGGTTTATACCGTTCTTTGTGTGACATGGACACGTGACAAATGATAGGAAAATATTGTGAATATGTTCGACTTAATTTCCGCGGTGCCCCGCCTTTTGCATAAGTATGTTAGTACAGGTCATCAGGCGGATAGCATAATAATCGAAGCCCGGTGAGATTTTTATATATTCTTGTTATTGTAGGATGGTCAGAAAGTATGGTCTACTTGACGTTAGGCGACGCCAAGGTAAGAAAATCTTTTTATAAGATGTGCCCACTAGGTTCAATAAATCAGCGGCTAGTTTTGAAGGTGTATTGGACGTAGGGATCGCTTTATCTTTAGTCATCGGGGTTTTATGGTGGTTGTTATGGCTGCGATCGAAGAGTTTATTTTACTAATATCATCCAAGATTTCTGCATTTTTTGTTTATTTTGCTGGTGGGAAAGGTTATTTGTAGTTTTGGCAACATAGTCTCGAATAGTGGATGTTCCCAGGTTAATCTGATATTAGATTACCAACTAATTGAGACGCACTGATACCAACGGCTCCGCCCTTCCTCAATAATATTTAACAGAAACAAACAGCGTAGAAGATATTTTAGGTAAGGACCGCTTAACAGACTTTTTACTGGTCATTTGATGATGACGTCTTGTTAGTAAGGGTGTTTTTTTAATTTTATGGTTACGATTATTTACACGTTTAAGAAAAGGCTCAGTAGGTGGAGAGGTTGTTTAACAAGTGGAGGTGTAGAACGATAAATAAGCGGATGGGCCATTCCAGCAGTTTCGATGAAGTCTTTAATTGATAGCGCATGCGCAAGCATGTAGTGTATCAACACGAAGATTGTGAGTTTTAACAGGAGATGTTGGCTGTCTAAGAACGGAACTTTAAATTAGCACAGGGTATGTCAATCGAATTTTGTTTTCCAACATTTAAAGAAACTAATGAGGCAGAGACAGGCATAAATGAGGTGAATTATTGCAAATGAGTTACGACCAAGAGCTCTATTTGTTAGTCTAGAGTAAGACTGAACAAAAATCTCCCGAAACAAGCTGCATTTTAGGCCCAGATAAACGTACATCGCGTGACCTTGTTTGGTGACCCTTATCTAGAGATTGTTTTGAAGGCTTCATGATTGTACTTTTTTTCTTGGTTCTGCTGATTATGACAAGACGAAACCTAACACGTGACTAAAGAGGTTCTTTAGCTTCGTATTCTTTGAAGCTTATTCTTCAGCTGTGAATGACAGGTGATGCCCTTTGAAAAACACACTTCCTTTCTTCATGATCCCATTTTTGAAGATCTCCACTTAGTACAGATTGCCAAATACAATATGAACTTTAAGAAAAGTTTTTTGGTATGGTTGTAATAAATCTTGGATAATAGTTAGGCGCATTTATTATATAGATTGTATTCATTTGGACTTGTATGAATTCTGAAAATAAAAATGACTTAAAATGACTCGGTAGTGACTAACAACGGCTTCTTGGTCTACATTCAAATTGGAAACATCCATCGTGGATCAAATTATAGTATACTGGCTTTCTGTGCCAGAAGCGTCAGGTTTCGATATCGGGGAGAGCCCCCGGTGCGTTTACGGAAGCGTGCTTCCAAGGCACTCAATATGTGAGCACAAGGCCATTTGTAAGAGAAAACTCTGGCAGTAAACCGGAATATTCGATATTTTAATACCGTAAATTTGATATTTTATATTTAATGTTTTTATTTTCATTACATTTTGTCCTTTGATTTTACTTCCAACAAACTCTAGCTGTTGGTTACGCTTATGGAAGGAAAGAAAGGTACAAAATAGTAGGACGCTTTTAAATTTGTCAAATTATTGTATGCATTTGCAAGCCATGATGTCGGATGTTTCATTTTACTGACCCTTATTCACCCCTCGTAACTAGCATTTCATTGGGTTTTGTTTGTAAGTGACCCACGTTTGAGCTGCATAAGGTCACATAACAAAATTGTTCAATTTACAAAACAAGGGCCAGACTGCGGATGTCATCATTCATTTAGTTTTGAGCCTGATAGCCAGTAGTGTCAGTTAACAAGGCCGTCATCAAAGGCAACTTGTATACATTGGAACTGAGGGCTGTCCGAAGAATACTTACTAGTAGGTAGGGCCACTTGATTCAAATGATGACAAATAAATGTTACACATCAGCCCAGTTAGATGTTTGGTTGCTATGCCTGGCAAAGAAATCAAAAGTACGCTTTTGTACAGATTCATGTATATATGTCTTCTTTAATTTAGTTTATATTATCCAGTATCATATCATGCTGGAGTGTTGAAAATATAATTCAGTTGTACTGAGTCATGTAAACACACTTTTACTCATCAATCTGCACTTAAAACGTTACTTCAAAATATAGTTCCCATAATATTCTAAATTTATCTAAAGGCTGTGCAATTATGCCTGAAGCCACCATTTATCATCACTTCAAACTTCCTCTCCATTTGGGCGATTAAAGTAGTATTTGTAAAGACTTATCCTGACTTGTTATCATGCTAGATATTTCTTATGTCTATGATGACCTTATTATCTTTAAAAGAACTTATGTTCTTGCTGCCTTAAAGACGTATGGATATCAATCACTTCTTGCAATAAAATGAATTACCCTGTCTTATACCCTGTCCCATGCCCTGTCCCGTATACCCTGTTCAATATACCCTGTTCAATATATCCTGTCCCATATACCCTGTTCCATATACCCTGTTCCATATACCCTGTCACATATACCCTGCCCCATATACCCTGTCCCATATACCTTGTCCCATATACCTTGTCTCATATACTCTGTCCCATATACCCTGTCTCACATACCCTGTCCAATATACCCTGTCCCATATACCCTGTTCCGTATACCCTGTCCCATATACCCTGTCTCATATACCCTTTACCGCTCGAAATAGCGAATTCATTTTGTACTAAAAAGCTTTTTTCGTCTGACACTCCTCAGAGTACATTCGTCAGAAAAT
>JAAAKL020000632.1:9045-22551 GCA_010016065.2 Carybdea cf. marsupialis auct. non (Linnaeus, 1758)
ATTTGAAAACTGTATCTTACACACGCCTGTATTTGGAATGACCAGCCAGTGTTCCAAGTATATCATTCCAAGTAACACCTTTCTTCAACCTATTGATACGGACGTGCTTTTCACTGCTTTGTGAGGTGAGGTGGTCTTCAAATCTCGAGTCTGGGTACTTAACTTCGATATTTACAAGTGTTTATTTAAGTTATATCAAAAAGGGAAATCAGTCTACAAAGGCATAGACACTTTGGGAGAGCCCACCCCCAATATTTTTTACTCGCTTTGTTTTCTTTAATTTGTTTATCACTAGTATAGCACTATATAATATTTTTTCGCTAGTACAGCAAACAATGACAGATGGAAAGTATGTTATCAACGACCTTCCGGTGGAGTGGTTTGGAAGGGATGAATAAGTCGTACTGAGTTCAAATCTCCTGTAGTTACTGGGTAACATTGCTTTTTCAACGGCACCTTAGCACCGATTTAATCATGTTATAAGGGTTCCTACATGCGGAGGCCACAATGCTATATAACAAGTGTGGTGTCCCCCTACTCACTTGGCACTACTTACTCCTTTTCTTGTTTTGTTTGGTGCCAACTATTTATCACTTCAGCTTTTATCAGTGATGGTATATCGGCTTTTATGGGGGAATCAATTGAAAATATGAGATGTTAGTCGCCAGACATGACAACAAGCGCTACATTCTGTCATCATCCTAGAATTAAGTGCATTGAAAGCAAAAGATACTTCGATATATTCGCGGTGTGGGTAGGTGACGTTGGTGAAGATAACCTTGTCGCGCCAAAACAAGCAAATCATAATCCAAGCGATGCGGTGGTTTCATATGCCAGCACGTTGCAAGACCCATGTCAAAGCCGAGGGTTGTGCCAAGGCCTTTGCACCGAGTGGCCATGGCACCTCCGCGTTTATAACTGAATGTATCAGTATGAGAAGAAGACTATTTAAACGCGAAATGAACTCTTTATACTTTTGCAAGAAATATTGTTATCATACGATTAGGAAAAGGGTTTGTTACAGCACTTGTGTTTCAAGTTGGCTCTGCGCACCGCACGGTGCTCGAGGATTAGTGAGTGAGTGAGTGATTGTTAAAGGCGTTTTTAGATATTCCTTGCCTTGGGTAGCTTTTGCTTGCTTTTGATTGACATGATGAGGTTTTGGTTTGTCTCTATGAAGAGTGACGGTTATACCAAAATCTTATACGTCCTTCGTTAGTTTTTGCCTTTGTCTTGTATTTTATTTCCATAATCGATGTCTTTTTCAGCATATTGATCATCATCATTATCATCATAAACATCGTCATAATCATCAGATTCGTCGTCGATATGATGTTTCTAGCAGACAGCAAAATAAGGAAAACCAGTTTTCATCGTTATAACTAGGCTTGAAATTGTTTTTTGATTATCAAACGTATATTTACTTAAGGTTTTGGTGAGTCTTATCTTTATGATTATTTGAAACTTAAAAGGCTCAGAAATCCGGAGTTATAAAAAAATCCCAGAGATATTTTGTAGATGTTAACGTCTGATATTGTGTTAGGAACAGAGAGTTGGTTTTTTACCAGGGGTTTATTTTACGCTTTGATAGTAACAAATTGGACGTTCTTTCCAGCGATCTCATTCTCTTGCCAACCAAATCTTTCATTGACGATATGTTATTACTGTTCTACGACTAAAGAGCTGACTGCAGATCTGACCACGAATAGCAACGTTGCTTTTACATTCTCGCTTTGTTAGTGCCAATGCCTTTATCTTAGTTTGAGAAGTTAGTGGAGAAAGTGATGACTTCATTATTGGGGTTCAAAACTAGGGTTGCCAACTACCGTACAATATGGAATTTTAGGGTGCTTGTACGGTGTACGGTAAAGACCCATACCTTATACCACAATATAAGGTATTTCAGAAAAATTGAAAAATTCACTGAAAACGTACAGCGTTTTCGTTAAGTCAGCTCTCAGTCAGCTCTGCTAGACTCACCCTGGTATCCAAAGGCTGTTGCACATCAAAGGCTATAAATAAAGGAATGGACTTCTCACTTCACTTTGCTAGTTCTTAGGTCTGACCCCCACTAACATTTTACGCAAGATACTTACAGAAATTTTCAAATAAAGCTTTTTCATGTGATAGTAAAGTTTAAGATAAAAATTTTATTTTCTTAAAATACTTTTAACGCACTCGAGCTTTTTAAGATTTATATGGGCGTGAACATGCCCCACCCCTCCTCCCCCTCAAGTAACATTTCCGTCTTGCCGTTTCAAAGCCTCATTTTCAACATATTTACGTGTATATGGTTCCTCCGTGATTTAAGGCAAAAGTACTATAATTAAGATTTAGTGTTTCCTTGTATACATATATGTATATAGCACCTTCCTACTTTATGTTACTTAGGATTTAATTAGATGCAGCACTATTAACACTCTTGAACCTGTAAACCTTACAAAATATTGGGGTCTGTTGTTTTGAAAGCCTTACCGATACAAACATACCAGAGATTTGCTTCGAATATTTTTTAAAGCAGAAGCATGTCGAAAATTTCTTGTCGGAGCTTATTGGGTGAACGTTTTCGTTTTTAAGGGACGCTAATCAAATCGTGTTAATAGAACGTCGTATATCATTTTTTCTTTGAAAACTTTTTTTTACATATTCTTGACACTACAACTGTAAACACGAGACCACTCCCTCCTATTAGACATGTTAATTCTTCCCTCCCAATTCTTGAAAGGTAAAAATATGACAAAACCACAGCCACGCGTTTTCTTCAAATGGTGTCAAGGTCTTGATCCGACATGATTCTTCCTCCATAATCGTATTTGATTTATGCCAGCATGTTTTAGTTTCCTAACCACAAGCATACCTTCCCCGAGAAGAGAAACAGCAGTCACTGACACTTTCAACACGCATTTTTAGAAAAATGAGGTAAGATATTCATTTTGGGCACCTATAAAGGATCGTACGTGCAGGATCCTAGAACGAAAGGAGGAGCGACTATTCCGCGGTAGGATTTGTCCTCCTGTTATCGTAAAGAACATTTAGACAATTTTAGACAAAAGATTCGTAAAGTTTGAGTTTTTGCTCCATGTCTAACTGCCGTAAAAGTGTTTTATTTGTACATCGTTAGAACGTTTGTCTTAATGTGCATAAAATCGGTATTACTTGCCTTGGCCCCTTTGATTTACACGCCCACTATCATCTCATGGGATGCGCCGTCGAGAGGCACGTCTGAACATCGGGAAAGCTTTTTGTCGAACACTGACGCAAAACCTCGATCGGTAATCAAACACCAGCAGCACTTTAACAGATGTATGCATACGGTGGACTATGGACCGGTTCTTAAAGAGTTCTTATTCTATTTGACTAAATGATTACATATCAAATATATAAAAATGATATAAAAATAGAAAAATTGCAACCTTGTTCATATGTCAACTGATAACAAACCCAATCGTATAACCGTATAAAGTAGCAATAATGAACATGGTTTAACTATTAGACTTAAGATTTGATATTGCTATTGAATTTACAACAATAAACGACCGTGAAAGCAGCTGTTTAACCAACTGACTACTTAGTAGCAGCTTGGTATATCATCGAATACCAACAACCAACGTATATCGTATCAAGCACGTGACACGGTAGAGCAGTGGTTCCCGGCCTGTGGGTCACGACCCTAGATGAGGTCGCGAAACCAGAATGACATAGGCTGTGTTCATAGGTTTTCATTGAGATACAATGTCAAAAGAAAAAATACGCCCGTGGGCTTACAAAGCTCCATCAGACAAGATTGACAAAGGGGTCTGAGTTGCTTCTGTTTCAGGAGCAACTACTAAGTAAACGCTTCCCCTGGGGCCCACAGATGGGACGAAAGGAGGGGCTCTTTGACCTCCTCTAAGAGGACGGTTCTTCTCTGGGGCCCTATGGCCTTTTGAAGTTAGTAAGTGAGGTCCTTGGTTGTAAAAGGTTGGGAACCACTGTGGTAGAGTGTTTCTGTCAATACCTAGATAATTGATGACCTGTCATGCATCTTAATAACGCCAAATGTTGCTGTAGCTGTAACTATCCCATTCTAAATACCAGTACTATACACATGCGTGATCCAAAGCGGTCAGGCTCATTTCACGGTTGAAATCAATTGAAGTTTATATACTAGAATACTATGTGCATTTATCTGAAAACATTGCCTAATGCGATACCAAAATAGTAATAGCAGTGTCAATCAGTTATTAAAAACAATTTTTACCATTTGTACCATACACCAACGTTTCGAAATGAATACAATTAATTTACCAAATCTTGTATATCTAGTTTTCTGGCGCTAAACTGAACGTGAGTTGACGTAAAGCACATGGCTAATCAAGGTGTCAGTTTAAACGTGATATTTTTAAATCTCCTTCTCTAAAAATGTTCAGGGCGTAGAATTCCAATGTGAAAATTGTGAACATATTTGCTGTGCACATCTTTGTAAACAAATTTCAAACTTAAATCTGCCAATCTTCAATGCTGAAGTGACAATGCACCCACTACATATTTGGGATGGATTATTTTATCAAACTGTCTTCGTGTATATCATTACGGCACAATCACCGCAGCATCTGTGAAGAATAATGCTCCACCGACGATCTTTGTTATCTAAAAACTTGGATGATCTCTGACCCTCCATCTCGGCATGTGCCATTCCTTGAGGATTTTGATTTCGCTTCAAACTAGTTTATTCATAATCTCGCCATAGTTCTGACCAGTTACTACAGCGAGGGTCAGACTACTGGACAGGTACCCTGGGTTTTGGGTTATTTAAAGTAACCCGCGGAATGAGAACAATGTAACCCTTCCTACCCACAGCACGGTTTTTGGTAACTGATCATTGTGGCAGGAGAGCACTTCTAATTATACTTTTTATATGAAAGAAAGTTAAACATTTCAGTTCATCGTGGATAAAAGATTCAGTATCACTGAAGTAGTTACGATGTTGAGCTTTGAACCCGTTTTATTGCCGAGACCAGTGATTCCAGGCCTTTCTTAGATACCACCTCCTTTTGAATATAAGAAGGATGTTAGTGCCCAAAAAAAAATTAAAAAATTGGAAGTGAAATAAATTATATGAAATCAAACGATATCTGGTTAAGAAAAGTAATTACAAACTCACTTAAGGCATTTGTAGAACAAGCAAAGCCATTAACTTAGTTTGCTTAAGTCATAATGTAAAAATAACAGAAAATATTGTGTTATATTGTGTTAATAACGGAAATTGATTTTAGTATGATGTTAGTATGCATTCTGATCACAGTTCAATGTGGACCTCGTCGTTCAATGTGGACCTTGTGCTTTGTGGGACTTGATGAAAGCACTAATGTCTGGTTCGATATTGAATACAAGGAGTATGAGATATCTTCTAGTCGTCATGCTCAGCCGATTCATCTGTTTACTCAAAATTTCGAACACAGCACTGAAGTCTTTTTCGACTACATGTGACGTTGAAAAAGACCAGCAATACAAGATTTTATCTGTTCCCATAGTTTGGGATACAAAATGTGTTTGTAGATTCAGAAAATCTGATAGCCCACACGATGAAACCTGTTATTCCACAGATATTCTCTTTCTTTGGAAGGTATTTGATAGTCCATAATTTTCAATGCCGACTCTGGTTATTTATTTTAATTTTAATATCTTCTGTAATAGTTATGATGTTGATTTAAACATGAAATATTTGCTTCCATCCTACCGCCATGCTATTTCACCTCCCCACACCTCCATCCCCTTTAATTCGGGTTTTGAAAATTTTCTAACCGCCTTCCTTCTATTCGAGACGCAAGAGCACTATTTAATGGGCAACTAAGAATGTAACCTTTGGGAAAACCCAAGAGAAAAAAATGATGATACACTTTTAGGGGCACCAGGATATTTATAAGCAAACTTAAAGAAACAAAAGATTCTTTGTACTTTGAAATTGTGCAGTCTCATGGTAGCCAAATCGTTGTTGTCAACTTTCTGTGCAAGTGTTATTTAATATTAACAAATTCATGCGAAAGATGCTGCGATTCAAATTTTTGTTCTCACGTTTTTTCATCTCTACTATTTTTACAGCCACCGTTCATTTGCCTCGTCTTGGACACAACACGCCTCATTTCAACTGGTATGGAACCGAGAAAATCATCAAAAAAGAACTTGTTCAAAAGGGAATCTCGACATTTATGTATCCTTCTCTCTTAGCTTAAGTTTCGTAACTTACAGATTACATTGTATGGGAGAGGAGAAGAGAAAATCAAGTTTTAAGAGATATTAGAGAATAGTGAAAATGTCACCACCGGGATTCGAACATGGTTTTCTAACTCTCAATGTGCTGTAGACAGTATGATGGAACGGGTGGCAGTCCTTCCATGGTCAATTCACATGGCTCGGAGAGGCTGATCTCCAAAATTGCGTAGAGCTGGATGCGATGTCGGCAGGTGGAATTTCAGTAGCTAATGTGGTGGCTAGAGAAGAAGTGAACTGTGTTATCACTGGCTCACTAAATCTCAGTTGTTGGAGCAGCACGACGCTAATGAGTAGATCCCGGGTTCGAATTCCGATGGTGACACTTCAACTTTTCTCAATTGTTTCTTTAAACTTGACATTATGTTAATAACACTTCTTATGACACGTTCGTTGTAAGACGCGGTCTTCTCAAAAGTGGCTAGTTGTAATGGGAAATGGCTTTTTGGGAAAAACCTAAACATATCCTCTCGGTAATTTCTCCACATTTCGCTTTCACAAGTCAATACCGGCCGGTGTGTTTTTCTCAGGAACGGGTGACTTAGCTTCGGTTGTATGACTTGGTGCAAATCTGCAGAAAGTCCCAACGCCTCATGTAAACTCCCAGCATATGCCTCTTAGGTTTCAACACCCAACAAACAAGAAAAGGCATAATCAGGAGAAGACAACAACTGCCAATTTTGGCCCCTTGACCATTGCATTTCGTTATCTGTTATTGGATTCTGCTGGCCCCTTCCAAGTAGAGGTGTTATCGTTCTCGAGGGCGAGTATCAGTAGCTTTATGGTTGTTTACGATTCAAACGTTGATGTTTCCTTCCTGTACAACCAGAGCCACCTAGGTACATTCTTCACAATTTGCTCACTCACACACTCACTAATCCTCGAGCAGCGTGCGGTGCGTAGAGCCCACTTGAAACACAAGTGCTCGCCAGCGCTGATCGGCAGCGAACAGCTCCGCTTGAGATAGAGGCATTCCACAGGATCGCAGATCTTTGGCGACGACATCAAGCCATCGAGTGGGAGGTGCGTCTCGTGGGTGTCTCCATCCTGCTGCAGACGGACTAAAATCCAGGACTGCGCGGGATGGATGACTGGGAGGCAGGCGCAGGATATGTTCTTACCATCGCACCCTTCTTTAAGCGGTTAAAACTGAGACTGGAGGCGGTTGTGTCCGCTCACGTAGCTCGTTATTCGTGACGTGCTGCCACCATTGGAGTCCTTCAATTCTTCTTTTATTCTTCTTCGATTCTTCAATTCCTTCAATTTGCTGTACATCTGTAATTAGCAAGTTTTTATGGTATCTCAAAAGAGCAGTATGTTTTGATTGCCACCCTTTTGCCAACACCTTTTGCCCATTCTAGACTCGATATTTCTCGTTCATGCCTTTCAGTATGACCAAAAGCTGGCTTAACTAAGCTACGAGCTATTTCCCTCTCAAATATAGGAAATTAAAATTCACATTTTACTTGAATATATCATATATTTTTATCTTTGCTTTTCCACGTACTTGCATACGTGAATTCCTGTATGCACAACAGGTGTCAAATTTAATTTTGCTTCCATTTGTTTCTGGCAAGAC
This sequence comes from Carybdea cf. marsupialis auct. non (Linnaeus, 1758), assembly GCA_010016065.2. Classification (NCBI taxonomy): domain Eukaryota; kingdom Metazoa; phylum Cnidaria; class Cubozoa; order Carybdeida; family Carybdeidae; genus Carybdea; species Carybdea cf. marsupialis auct. non (Linnaeus, 1758). The sequence goes on from JAAAKL020000632.1 coordinate 16,874, forward strand.
ATCTACACGCATGGATTACTTGTCATTTCTCTCTTTATGTGTAAAGGGTTTAAATTGTAACGAACTTAACCCCCCAAAGGTTTTGAATTGAAACTGAATTTTTGTTGTTTTCAGCAAGTGATGTAATACACTGTAACTTCAAATCTATTGTAATTTGTTTCTCGCATCATTTGGTGCTTGCCTGATTGTTTACTAACATCTCATTTCAATTTTTCTGGCCAGTTAGCTGCAAGTAACACTTTCAAATTGGGCATCATCTCCCTTCCAGATTTCTACTTTGTATTCAGCGGTGTATTGACCTTCGTTTCCTTGATGTGTGGAACACTTCCTTGAAAGTGTAAACGATGATTGTCCCTCCATTCAGCTTCGGGATTAACTAAGATGACTTGCCATGGGGCATGGTGCCCTGCCATCCCCCCTTAACACACACACACGATCATAAATGGTTAGAATGGCTGATTAGAATGGTTAGAATGGCTGATTAGAATGGTTAGAATGGCTGATTAGAATGGTTAGAATGGCTGATTAGAATGGTTAAAATGGTTAAGTTAGAATGGCCAAATTTTTAAACTAATAAAACTTTTGGATGTTAGGATCTGATGATATCCTGAACATAAGTTATCAGCTGTAAGATTTTCAAATTGTCTTCGGTTCCTGTTACTCTTGGTGTATTAACTGTGTGTTGCGATTTAAGCATAACGGTTGTTTGGAATCTTTAACTCCATTCCAGATATTATTACCCAAGAAAGACTTCACCTTCAAAGATGCAATCAAATAAATCCGTTCCCTTAGCATCAGGTATTTTATCTTTTTATTCGTAATTTGGTGATGAATATCAATCGCCATTGCTCTTATTCCACTGCTGCCGAAGCACTCTTGTAAGGTCGATATTATCGACCTGTCAAATTATGAAGATTGGGTTGTTTTTGAAATTTTGTAACTGTCACCTCTCCCCATAACATTGCTTACTCTGGCAGGGCAATAGGCCACGCTCGAAATCGAGTATGCCACCAAAAACCAAATAAAACTGGAAAGTCACTTACCCCAAGGAAGTGCCAAAAAGTCTCCATGAAACAGCATCGGAAACCACACTAGCCATGCCGTCCTCCTTTCTCTATCGATCTCATACCTACGAGTTCATAGATTATGCTATCACAAAATCAGAAAGATTTAAAAATTTCAGTAAAGCATTTCATGGATTCCGTCAGAATGACCGCTTTTATTTTTTGTCATAAAATATTACCCTATCCGGGTAGATGTGTAATCCAAATGACCTTTACATTGGACGGTTGCTATTTTTATCATAGAAATGGTTGAGGGTAGTATGGAATCGCATAAAGATGTCTGATGCGTATCTTTGAAGGCATAACTGAATAACGTGCACCATTCATTTATTTTTTATTACTACACTCTCAAGTGCAAATTATTCGCTTCTTATCAGCGAAATGCGAGAAAACTTTCACATTGCGTAAGTGTATGCTTTTGTAATTACAGAGCCTTGGCACTTGAGAAAGCAAGGAAGCGTTGTATTTGTGAAAAAATAACGTTCTGACGGAATTACGAAAGCTTCGTAGCGGAATGATCGAGTCGAATTTTAGGTCAAAATGCACATTGACGGAAAGAATGTGTCGGTGATGTCCCCATTCCCAAAAATGTGTACTGTATTTGTATTATGATGGCAATTTCATATATTGACGGCATAAGATTTTGCTTTCTTAACACTAACTATCGCCGTTAAGGCATAGTTTCTACGAAGCTTACATTGTACCTCTCCGTCTTCTTCCAGTCGCGTTTCAGAAACTCTCGATGTAGGTACAGTCTTCACGTAGTTGTTTTTCGGGTGCATTGTTAAAACTGCTATACTACTGAAGGTACGAAAAATATGAAAAGCTAAATTTGTACTCAAACCGATCACTATAATGCCCTTATGTCAACGTAAGGGGCTCATTCCACAATATTGCTGTATTCACGCACCTCCCTCCCCCCCGCCCACGTACGCCAGTGTTTGCCTCTAATCGAACGTGCAATGTACATCATTAAAATGTATAACAGCAAACTTTGCAATTTATGGCATTTATCTCCCATGCCTTGATAGTGAGCTGACTTCGGTTGTTGTTACTAGTATTTAAACGACTACATATCTTGATAAGTGACGAGCACTCGAACCTTTATAAAATTGATGATCAGTGCTCAAGTATCAGTTCAGTTGACTTCAGTTGACTAAGCCCTAACTAGTTGACTAACTTTTCCGTCATCTCATTAACCATAATTTCTCTAGATCTACAGTGGTCAACTTGTAATGACTGAAAAATCGAGGGACCACGGAGAATCGAACTCACGGCCTCCGTCACTACAAACTATCATGTAGTTATCGATTTGTATTTAAGTAAACCTCCATTTCGACGATCATCAAACCACCAACACCTATGAACAGTAACATGATTTACTGATTCGTTCATTAAGTAGAGAAATGTTTCTGTTGATAGGTCAGACTAGGAGCACACAGCCACATCATTCCGTCGTACAAATTGGTTTTGTATCAGCATACTTCAGAAATTCTGATTTTGAATCTGACAGCTAAGGCGTCATCCACTCTGTATCGAATTAATTGGAAAATGGAGCTGTACCCTTAGGGTCCCATTCCACACTACATGGAATGGGTAGAAAACATTGTTTCATTATATAACCTCTAGCAACGTCGCCCTGTAAAAGTTTGGTCCGACTTAGTCATTTCACATGATTTCCATATATTATATTTCTCTCCTAGCGATGGTGTCATCAGCTGGCCCTAGCACTACTGGAGATCTTCCAGATGTGTTCACTGGAATCAAAGTTTACTTTTATGATGTTCCTGCAGAGCAGAAAATCAGATTGAAGAGATATCTGATAGCGTATCTTTTTCAAACTTATGCTACTTTTATATTTAATATACAACAATGGTATCTAACCGAAGGTGGGGGAGTAACATAAGCATGGGAGGGTTATTTTACCTGAGAGGGTTGTTTTACCAGGGGTGGGAACAAGAAAGAGCAAATAATACCTTATGAACACGTGAAAGTGTGATTTGGTACTATTACCTCTACTGCAACTACAAATGATCCATTTACTATTACTAGTACCAGTTAGGCATCAAATGCTCCTGGCAATAATTATGTAGTCGCGTGTGATATGAATGGGATAACAATACCATAAAGACGTACCATGTTAATGGTATTATTTTATTGTCTCACTTGCACCATGGTTTCTTAAATTGATAGAGCGACTTCGATTTTTATTGCTTAGATCTTCTTGTCAAGGACAAATCAGCAGTCATGCAAAGTACTTGTCAAGATGGAAATTTTTGATTGACAATCGATACAAGGCAGAAAATAAACTCATGCCTTAAAAGTGGTTTTCCTCCTGAGTGATAAATTCTAATGAAAATTATATAGAGATCTAACTGTTGTGTTTATGCATTGTTTGTATTCATATTGTGCTGGGTTTAACCCCCTGAGCTTGTCAAAGATTTGATGGTGAGGAAACAGATGTTTTCGGCAGCGAAGTAACTCATATCGTATGCGGGAATAAGGAAGCAAAGGTAAAGCGAATGCAGTTGCGTAATAATGTCGTTGTTCTTAAAATCGTTAGTGCTTCATTTTTCTAGTATTTCGTTTGTATTATGTCTCTGTTTTATGTTAATCTCTACTTTAAGTTGTAATTTAGTTGAAAGGTTTTACTTTTAAGTCTATCAATACCTATTTTGCTACTGATAACTTCTTGTTTTTAATTGTCTCCAGTCACACGTTATTTTGTAAGTTGTTATTTTTCTGAAATTCATTCAGCGTCATTCCCAAAGATATCCATAAATGAAGTAGAGGCCCTCTTATCAAATCCATTACTTCTTGTTTAGACATTTAAGCCAATAATCACTTCAGTTAGCTATGATTATTAGTTTAAAGTAAAGATGACGTCATTGAACGTTTCACTACCGTTGCCGATTTTGAGCATCGGTCATATGAAAGAAAATCTGCTCATGTTCTTAAGGCATATTTCATCCTCAGTTTGAATTCCAATTTGCGAATGGATACGAATTCAATTCCCACTTGAAGTTCGTTCGTACGATTTCTACTCCGCATGTTTCAAGAGGCAGCGAAATGTATTTAAGATTGATAGCACGAAAATACCCTAACGTTTAGCGCCTTTTGGATTTGCAGAGACAAAGTTGGCTGAAGTGCAGTTCAGCGCGAAGGCTATTGATTTGAAGTAAAATTCACTTAAATACATCATAAATGCATTTTAAAGCTGAAACAAAGGCTTGAATGTAGGGTTGGATGATATCCACTAAGTAAAGGATATTATACAAACCCATCGGATGTCAAGCCAGTGTCATTTACCTGGCTTCTTTACTTCTTTCTTTTTTCACTTATTAGCTTCCTTCCCTGACTACATTCTTCTTTGTGCTCCTTTTTTGCGTGCTTGCCTACAGCAATTGTTACTTGTTTACATTTTTACTCATGTAGAGTTTCTTTGACCAATTTTAATTTATGTTTCTTTATAGGGATATCCTCAGGTCACATCTTCAACTCAGAAAATTGTTGCTACAGAGTGGCTTGAACTGTCGATAACCGGAAAGCGTTTAGTTCCTGAGGAGGAATATTTAGTGGAACAATGATGCAAATGAGATGCATTTTAATTATAAAGCTACATAGCATGGTAATATACTTTGACGACAGTCCTTTCTCAATGCATTACAAAACTTACCTGTTTCAGATATGGAGGCTGTTGATGCCTACCTACGAAGAAACTTGGCAGATTAATGCAGTACATATATATGTTTTAAGTTCCAGTTTAGCTTGCTCAATGAAAGATAGTCTTTTTGTACTTTTCCAGTAACAATTTTATAAGATTTGTGGGTTCATCTTAAGGAGAGTCAGAAACGTGAAAGCTAGAACGTCTTTATTGAACTTCTTCGGAATCTCACCTAAGCTAATTGACATCAACATTTGGCTTTATCAACACCAGTAGGAGTACTGAGCATGGTTTCCCTGATGCAGTACAGGCCAGCCAGATGGAGATGTACAGTACTTAAATGGCCGAAACATCAGTGACGTCTGGTGTGCTGCTGATGACCTACTGGTGTTGGTTGCTTAGCATTACTGCAGTTTGCTTATCATTAACATCTACATTTGGCTTTACACAAAATACAAACATTAATCAGAAAAGACATCAATCAACACATTGCCAACACTATTTGTTTATTGACTGAATCTGGTTCTATATCAAGGTAGTTCTCGTGAACAATTTCTAAATGATCACAAGTTATTGTGTGGGAGAAGATTTACAACGTATGATATATTTAACCGTGCTACAACGTAAGAACTTCCACATCAGTCGTTAGGAATGAACTTGGAAAGAAATGGCTTTGTCTGTGGTTGTCTGCTATGTATGGATACGTTTTAATAAAATTGTGTAATTGTTAGAGTACCATCTGTAATGATATAACAGGAACAAGTGGGTTAGTGTTAGATACATCGCGTTGAGGGAGCAGTCGCTCTCCCTATATCGAATTTGCAGCATATGGCATACAAGGCTGAGGAGCTTGAGACTTGCTATACTCCCAGTCAAGAAACAAGCACGGCCCTGTTTGGCAGGCCTAATATTTTCCCTTCGCCACCCCCCCCCCCCCCCCCCCCCCCCCC